>JACEGR010001765.1:0-153095 GCA_014170235.1 Listronotus bonariensis | reverse complement strand
AAATTTTTTACCGTTTAATTTGGGATATAAATGTGTATATTTATTCTGTTCCTCCATCACCGGGAGCGGATCACTTTTTAGATTCTCAAAGGACCACTATTTTAAGACTATTTAACATAAAAACAAAGCTTTTACAAATTACTTAGATATGTTACTAAAGTTATTGATATTAATCAGTATGTGCCTAAACACAGGAAAATATTTTTTTATTTATAGCCGCACTGCCATTTAAAAGGCTATATTTCAAATTTTGAAAAATGAGGTGTTTCTTCAGTATTTAAAAAATTACATACTTCCAAATTAAAAAAAAAAGAAATTAATTAGGCTTGGTTATTACTAAGGGAACATCTGCATTGCTTTAAAAGGTTGCGTCGAGGTTTGTTTAGAAACTCGTGTTACTCGGCTTTCAATTATTCTGTTTCAATCCCCAGTTACACAAAACTTTTTAATACACAATTAAGCTAAAAAACGGAATACCATTAATTAATTTAATAAGCAGTTTTAAGGCAAGGTTTTTTTTAATAGCTTTTTGTTAAACATTCTAAACCTCCATTAGTTTAATCGTTTTTAAAAATGTTTTGTGCAACCAGGTATAGACATTTTATTACAGGTTGATCCAAACGTGACATCTACTAACAATATTTTGCCGTTCAAAGAATGGGTAAAATTTTTAGTTTATAATATTTTTTAATAAAGAAATATTTAAATTCCCAATTAGTGTATTATTCTTTTGTTACGTTTTTCACACATAAAAAGCTGCATAATAAGTTACTATAAAAGTCTATCTCTCCTTAGCGCCTTGGTGCGGTTTAACCTTTTACAAATTTAAAATATTACGATCCATACATTGGTGCAGATGTTCCATTTATTCTTTCTCAAGGTCATAGAAACAAGTAAGCGTAATTTGCCGCACTTTCGCATCTGTATATTCTGATAATTTGTGGTTTTAATGTAACAAATGCACAAATACCTACAAAAAAAATACACCTACCCTTACATAAAATTTATAAAATGGAAAAAACATTTGGTAATAGGTACAAAAATTTTAATCAAATTTGTCAAGCGCTTTCTACCAAAGGTAGGCCATTATCAGGACCAACATTATCACAAACACTAGTGTACCAAGGGGGCGGTGCGCCCCGAGCACCCCGTTAGAGGCGGCCTCCAAATAGGGGTTCTCATACAAAATATAATACATATAAGGGTTTAGACGGGTTGTTTAGAAGGCTTTTTGTTATTTTTGGTATCAACATACAAAAAGGGGGAGCCCTTATCTTGGTAAAGTATATTATGTTATGTTGGAAAGGGGCCTCATTTGAAAGGTGAGGAACTTTTTTTGCTTGTTGAATATTTGTTCCTAAATAAAAGAATTTACTGAAAAGGGGCCCCCGCTCCAGCTGACAGCTAGGAAATTGTAATCGAATGATACCTCATTTAGAAGGTCTCTTTGTGCTCTCTAATTAAAAATTTAAATTTAAAAAATAAAAAAATGTTAGGGCTGATCCACCGGCTAGGTACCTTTGATATTTGTGGTCAATTTTCTCGAAAACTAGTGAACCGATTTTAAAAAATTTAAAAAATATTAGGAAATAATTAAAAACCCTTTTTTCTATTTGAACCCTCTGACGGTTGTATTGGTAGGGGAAGGAGATAAATCGGAGCAACTTAATTTTGACGCAAAAAATGTGCCCTCTTAAAAATTAAAATTTACGTGTATGTGGATCTTTTATAAGTATACAAATAACAAAATTATACTGAAGGGTTGTTTTATTTGGAATGAACTGTATAAATCGTAACGTTAGGGGTTAAAAGATAAAAAGGGTTAGTTGTGAATTTGTGATTAGTGTTTGTGTGTTGCAGAATGTTTTAATTGTCGAACTCCCGTTATGGAAAGTAATAAAGCTGTAAAAGTATAGTTACCTTTGCCTCTGCAGGAACAATCTTACCACTAAATGCAACTTTTTCTTTTTCAGCACTTACCATGCCGACAACTTCTTCATCTTTGTTAAAATCGAGCGCATAAATACCTTCGAAACATTTTTTCAAATGAGGCTGGACACGCAAAGGATCCTTGGTTTCAGAGAGAATTTCCAAGAGTTCATCATTAGATAAAAAGAAGAATCTATAAATAATTTGGTTATAAAAACACAAATTTGATCAAAACTCAGTGGCGGCTATTCAGGTGCAGTAAGTGAAGTGCCACTTCACCAAATATAAGTAATAAAACATAAAAAAACATATTATTCAATTCATTTTTCTCATTTCTATTCCTTATTTGTAAAATTCGCCATGAAAAATCTAGCATATAAATTAACCGCTGGCGCGAATCGCTTTTCTCCTCTTTCGGCAACGCGACAAGTGTATTGCAAGTATAAAACGGACCGAAGTATACACCTCATGCGGGGATTTGTTTACGCTTTAACGCTCCGTTGCCATGACAACGCTATACTTGCAGGTGGCCAGAATCGCGGGTGGAAGTATCAGGTGTATTGCTTGGTAATTCGCTAGCCTTAAAAGGATAGTATAGGTTTTGTTGGTTTTCACGTATTTTTCGATTGTTTCCGTTTAAATATTATTAGCGACAGTGATTTTTACAGGAAGAAATTAAAGGACAGTACAGAGCACTTCTCTTGAAATATTAGATCATATTTTGATGGAAATGGAAGTAAGATTCGAAGATTGTTACAAACTACAATTTCTTTGTCTTGCTGATACTGCAAAGTTTGGCCAGTATAACCAAACTTTTCCCACTGATTCTTTTCAAAATTTATTGGAGATATATGCCGAATCATTTCCAAAAAATTAGCGGGTCAAAAATAAACTTGACCTAATATTTGCTGATAAAAGTTATAGAAATATTTCATTGCAGCAGTTAGTGATACAAGTTGGCGCAAATAAAGACATTTTTACCGAGGCGTATAAACTTTTTCGCTAATTTTAACGATATCGTCGACAAGCGTGTCAGTGGAACGAAGTTGTTCTTGTCTTGGGCGTTTAAAAACTTTCTTAAGAAACACTATATCCCAAGAAAGACTTTTATCTTTGGCCAATATTTTAGTTCAAAAGGAGCTTCTACAGGAACTGATAAAAACTTAACCATTTTATGAATATATAATTGATAAATTTGCTGCATTAAAAGATAGAAGGATTGATTTGGTGTATAAAATTTAGGTAAGTTAAGATATTAAGACTTTTTATTTAGACTTTTCATAGTTGAGTATTTTCAATTTTGCTAAAAAAGCAAATGCGCTTTTGCCCCTTCCTGCACTACACCTGTTTTTAGACCCGCGAGCCGCCACTGTCAAAAAACTGTCAGTGAAATAAAAAATTCATTTACCTTGGAAAGAACAGTCTTTTCTTCTCCAAATAATCGTTAAGCCCTTTTTGAATTTCATCTAGAAGCCTGTTATTTTCTTTTAATAGTGACAACATATTTTTATATTCCGTAGCTACGAGTACGTGAGTATCTTTAATTGTGTGAGCTTGTACAGCTCTCCAGACTCTATCTACGGTTTTAAAATGTCTTGCTTCTGTTGGCATTTGGCGCATTATATCTTCAGAACTGAATATTGGTTCCAAATACATCCATGTTGCTTGACACTATAACACAGAAATTGTTTTGCTAAAGCCACGTACAGACTTGGATACAATCGGCGAAAACATTTGTTGGCCGACTGTATCTTGAATGTTGCACATCGGTCGGCCGACTTGTTGCAAACGCCATGGCAACATCGGTGGGCGTTTTCATCCAAGGAATTGGCAAGACGCCTGTTTTCCATTTAATATGGAAAACATCGGCAGGTTTGTACGAGCTTTAAAACTAGTGTGGACGCGAAACACTTAGTATCTGCAAATGTTGGGCAACTTTGTTGCTAAAAATTTTTGAACAAGATACAGTCGGCCGACAATGTTGTCCCGATTGTATCCAAGTCTGTACATGGCTTAACAAAACAAAAAACAAAATATATGCCGGTATACAATCATAACTGTACACCCTCTTAACTTTTTTTTGTCTAATATAATAAATAAAATTATCAGTTTTTTGGGTAAATTCAGTAGTTTCCGAATCAGTAATTAGATTTTAATTCGTTTTTAAGGTAGTTATAGAGGGTACGTCAGAAAAATTAGTTTTTTAAATAAATGTATATTGTAATTAAATCAAAAATATCTTTTTTCCACGACCGTTAAAAAAATGCTGTTTCTTTGATTGTTAACATGAAGGTAAAGTACTCCATTCTAGTACACTACATGAAGTGTTTAAAAAAGTAACTCTTTTAACACTTCGAAGCTTTTTTCACACTTTGAATTAGCCCAGCAAACACTATTTGCCGGCAATGTACATTTTTCATATTGGCATTGATGGTAAAGCATTGGCAATTGGTGGCAATATTATGCCAACATCTTATACGCATTAAAAAGTCAACCCTAAATAAACACTTAATTGCCAATAAATTTTACATGCAGGCGAATTGTCGGCAAGCATGCAAAAATGGCTGCATACCAATCCTGATTAAATAAAGCACGCGTTTTTGTTGCAGGCAAATAAATATTGGATTTTTGAAGGCAAACCTTCAACGCATATTCATACTTTTTAAACCATATTATTAACATTGGTATTTAACTAAAATTACAGCAATTTTTTTGTTTTATTTATAATGGCAGCTAAACAACATTATTTTATATTTTTTTACATAATTTAAAGGAAATGGCCTTTTTATAACATTTTGTTGTTAAAAATCATGCAAATAAAAATTGGGTCAAACAAAATGTTTATTATGTATTTTGGAGCGAATAAAAATAAAATGATGGTAAAATTAGCTACGTTAATTTTCACCGAAGGTGACCGCTTTGTGCATTTGTTTTCTACGTGGTTTTCTAGCTTTTTAGTTTCTTTTTTAAAGAAAAGAGTTTTTTTAATAGACATAATTAAATGTATTTATTACCTAATAAGTGTGTGTTGTGTGATTAATTGGTGATGGCTAGTCGAGAAGGCAAGATATTCAAGTAGACTGTTAGGATCTGTAAACATTTTGTTTAAAACCTTATTAAAAGTTTTAAAGACGTGTTAATAAAAAATATTATATATATTTAATATTTTTTTGACATACCGATAGATGGCGTAATGAACAATAAACTTCTACGTTTCTGCAATATCTTCACTTTTTATCGTCTAAACCGTACCCATTAGACATTAGACAAAAATAATTCGAGAGCGGTCCACGGTAGGTGATCTCACTTAGCTTTGAAAGAAATATCTTCGGCTAGTGTAAAAATCTGCATCTCCAAGTTGGACAGTGTTCCGAGAGATGGTACTTGTCATTGCAAGGAAATTGCATGCAGTAAGGAGTTTTTTCCTATTTTAATTTTCAAATAAAATATCGCATCATTTTAGCTTTTGAAAAAAAGTATATGCGACAATTTTCGTCAATAAGACGTCAGCTTGCTGCTTGGGAGTATCTGCATTTGCCCACTTTCGTGTCTTTTTGTTATCTTTTTGCCAATAACTTATTAATGATGGATGCCATCATCTTAAACGCATTTTTTTGCCAATAAGTTATTAATGACGGATGCCATCACTTTATCTGCAACACGTGGCCTAATAACGGCCAATTGCCCACTTTCGCGTCTTTTTGATACCTTTTTGCCAATGCCTTGCCATTAAAGAGTGTTGGCAATGCCAGTAAATTAAATGTACAACGCCGGCAAAAAATGTTATATGGGAGTGTTTTGTTTCAATGCCTACTACAATAAACTTATAAATCAATTTACGCAATGTAACAGTAAAACGACATCAGCTGAACCAAACGTTCAAGTTACCTTTGATTTCGTCATTATTTCTTTTAGTTCATGTGTCACTAGTTTTAAAATTTGACAGCTTGTGAATAAATTTAAAAGAAATGATTTAAAATTAATGGTAATAATGAATTTGGATGACTAAGAAATTAAAAGGAATTCATTCTGTTTTAGTATTATTTCTACAAAAAGTAAATACATACAATTTTCTAAAATTAAATCACTACGGCATTGTTATGAAGAGAATAATTGTTTTTAAAAAATAAGGAGGCTATAATTTGTTGTTGCACTATAGTTGTGCTGCAAAAACTATAATAATTAAGTTTTAATAAATAAAACATGTATAAACTGGTAATTTCGAAAATTTTTAAACAGTCTTGAAAAAATATAGTATGTAACACATGCATAAAGTGTCTTTTTTTTATTTATGGGATTGCCGCAGTCGCCTAACGGCTCGTGCTGTCAAACTTCCCATTCGTAAAAAAAGTATCACTTTCGACACTTGTTACATAAATTACTATTAAAGAGCTTCAAAAGATTACATTTGATATATTTATTTTTAATGATCAGTTTCCTTATCTATCTTAAAAGAGGTTTCAGTTATACGATTTGGGTTTTTATGTACTGTGCATCTATACCGGGTGTTGCTCCGTCGAGCGGGACATAGGGAATCCCATGTAAATTTTAAAGTAGTCAAATATTGGCTCCCCTAATTATTTTAGAAAAAAATGCTATTAGGACTTATTGAAGAGCACAGTAAGTTCCACCCAAAATAAAAATTTGAGCATTTTTCAACCAACCAGTAAAGAGTAACTGCTTAATACTTCTGCAACGTAGTATCTCATTATGCACCCTGTACTCTAGAAATCAACAATAAAAACACCATATCGATTTATCAGTGACAATTTAGATCATTAATTTATAATGTCATTGCCAAAACTGAATTATTTTATACGGGAATTTCAAAAGAATCCTCGTATTTCATTTTAGTTTACAGCTAATTTCAACACACGCACTCACAGTTAAGCAAGACAATAAAACAAATTTTTCTACATTTAGAAATCAATTTATGACGAAAATATCAGGATTTAATCAAATGCTCAAATGTTCCTCCATTAACTGCCAGACAAAAACCCAAACGATTATAAAACTCATTTCTTACGTTGGCTAGTTGGTACATCCATATTCTAGCACATTCAGCGGAAATAGCATTCCTTAGCTGGACTAAATTTTCATATTTTTTATTGGTAGCTTAGTTTTTAAATGTCCCCATAAAAAAATCGTTTGGCGAAAGATCACGTCGATTTTCTTTACATTTGCAATTATTGATTACTGTGCCTGTAGTTTCAAATTTTTATCGTCCGTTCTATTGTCGATTTACTTGGTATTGGCCTATTGGGAAAATAGGCTGCAAACATGTCCGCTACTCTTCGATAACTATCTCCCTGGTAAAAGTTTGTTTTTAAGTAGTTCATTATTTAAAAATGATGTGACATTGATCTGACAACTTGAGAGGAAGAGGTTAAATAATATTTCTAGTATTTTATTATAAACTTCTAATAATACAAGGCGCGTAAGAAGATAGAAGATTCGTAACTTATTTTAGCATTTATCTCCTAGCTGGCAGACTGAAAAGAGCTGAAATTTGTACACTAGGTACAACTTTTCATGGTCTTTAAAAAATCCTAATAATATTTTCTTCTAAAATTATTAGGGGAGCCAATATTGGACCACTTCAAAATTTACAGGGGATTCCTCATGTCCCGCTCGACGGAGCAACACCCGGTATATAAAAATGGGTTTGTTGGTTTTAAATTTAACAACACTAGGTCCTAAGGGAAGATTGCGACATACCATTAGCCACTGCTCCAAAATATCTTGCATCGAAAGCAGCTTCTCTTCCCAGGATTGCATATCAGCTTCAAACGCTTTAACATAGGGAGAACCTCTCATAGTCTGAGCTTTTAAAATATGGTCATCCATCATCACTTGAATATCGTCCACAGCAGACAAAATGTGTACACCAGTTTCTCTTCAGGGAACAAAGAACAAAAATTAATAATTAATTATTTATTAATTAATATTATAATTACATTTTTTTGTATTCCCAAATGGTTACGTTTTATCAGATTCAGATTCAGATTTTTATTGACTACGTTTTGTAGAAATACAATTGTAGCAAGTCATAGAGTATATATAAATCTTATAAGAGAGAGAGATAATATGTATAATTTATATAACATAAAACATAAAATAAGTAAAAAAATGATTGACAAATATAGTACAAAAAAAAGATGTATACATATACGTATATATATATATATATATATATATATATATATATATATATATATTAGTACAGAAATAACAAATCTTTATATTGATGAAAATATGCGATTAAACAATACATTAAAAGAACAACAAAACGATTTTAAAATCTTATTAAGCTTTCCAGTCCTGCACATCCACTAGAGAGTGTCTGCTCAAACTCACCCACCGAATAAAATGAGTTGTAAATGTAAATTTAAGGTGTAATTTAAATTTGGAAAAATCTAATTCGTTTATCGCTTCTGGCAAAATGTTGTACAGATTGACATTAAGGAAGTTTTTAAATGCTTTGTTTAATCTATATATATGCGGTCTAATTAAGTGTGCACTTCGTGTCTCGTAATAATGATAAAAAGAATTCAATTCAAAACTATTAATATTACGATGTATTTCCAAAAGTTGATAAAATATATATATAACGATGGTAATGTCATTATTCGAAGACTTCCGAAATAGGGCTTGCAGTGGTCTATATAGCCCGCACCAGCGATCACACGAACAACCTTCTTTGTAACCTAAATACCGACACAGAATCTGAGGCATTACCCCACAGATGAACACCGTATGATAAGTGACAGTGAAAGAGTGAGTCATATACGGTCAAAAGAGCAGAATCACCAACTACAGCCCTCAATCTCCTTATTACGAAAATTATAGAGGACAACCTGCTTTTAAAACCGCGATATGCGCGCTCCAATTATGTTTGCTATCTATAGTTTTCTTGTGTCAAACTCGATTTATTCGTAAAAATTATTTCCTGAGTTTTATCCATGTTAAGTTTTAAGTTATTTTGGGTGAACCAGGTCTCTACTTTATCCTTTGTTTATTTTTAAGTTTTCAAGAGATTGGGCTTTAGAAATTAATGAGGTATATATCATCGGCATAGCAGACAACCTTCTCAGGAAGCATATAAGTAAACAAATCATTGATGTACACAATGAAGAGTAGAGGCCCCAAGACAGAACCCTGGGGGACGCCACTCATCACAGCGCACATTCTAGACTCCTCATCGTTAAGACAGACGCACTGTGTTCGGTTTGTTAAATAGGAGGTTAGTAAATCCAGTGGAAGACCTCTGACTCTATACCTTGAGAGCTTTTGCAGCAAGAGTTCATGTGAGACACAGTCGAAGGCCTTGCTGAGGTCACACAGGGTAAGACCTTTGCACTCCCCCCTTTCAAGCCCCTCAACTATGTCTTTAACAACATGGGAAACCGCCCGAACTGTAGTTAGTGTGTTACGGAAACCAAATTGAAAAGCATGCAGTAATCTAAAACCTTCCAAATATTGATTTAAGCTTCTCTTAATCACAACTTCAAACACCTTACCAAATATGGGAATTATTGAGATACCTCGATAATTCTCTGGCAGGTTAATATCACCCTTCTTAAAAAGTGGAACCACTCTGGATTTTTAAAACAATCAGGAAACTTTCCCTGGCTAATACATAAATTAATTACATGTGTATCTATTTTTACAATCGTAAATTAAATATGACAAATTTAATACAATTGCAGATTTTAGAACTTTTTAGTAAAAAATATAAAAATCCTTAAGGCGCGTCCACATTTATATCACGTTGCGAACAGCAATCTCTCAACAACGTACGCATCATCTAAATTCGCGTCGAACCTCACATTGCAACCATTTATGCGATCCATTTTGTACGAATATTTAATTTTTCCTCAGTAGTCAATTTAACTTTCAAAATTGTCTGTCTGTGTCCGTTCACAGTTCTTGGACGTTGTTACGCACAAATTCCTTTGATGTCTCCTTAATTTACCAACAAGCTGTAAATTGGGACAAACCTCGAGCTGCAACACTTCTCAAGCTGCAACACTTCTCAGGTTCGCGACGGCGTTTGTTCCAAAGTCCAGGTAGCTTCGCGGCGTGATACGGTTGGAAGACGTGAAACAAGGAAATCTGGACTCGGATTAAAAAATATCATTAAAAGCTCTAAAGCTGCTTTTATAAAATCGATTTTCGGGAATTTTTGTGCATGGAAAATTGAAAAGTGTTGTCATAGTGAGCAATAAGTCAAGATGCAATTTTGGAAACCTACCTGTAGGGTACACACTCAAACATGACATCAACCCATTCTTCTTTCATCTTTGCCAAATTCTTTTCCAAAGTGTATTCTTTAGTGGCTGCAGCGCTTACTTCTTCCAATTGTTGAGAATACTTCGGTAAGCCTGCTTCTATCATATCGTTAAGAGTAGAGTCAGGAGTTATGGTCAGTGTTACTCCAACTATTTCACTTATCTATATTTAAAAAAATAGTATGTTATGTAACAAGTGCATAAAGTGATACTTTTTGTTACGAATGGGAAGTTTGACAGCAAGAGCCGTTAGGCGAGTGCGACAATCCCATGATTAAAATAATTAATAGTTTAAAAAACTAAAAAAACACGCTTTTATATGCAACCGAACTAAAAATTAGAAAATAATTTTTCATTAAAAAAAATATTGTCATTTCATAGTAAAGCGTGGGGTGCATTTTACTATTTTCATAACTTTTCCATCATAGATATTTGCAAATATAATAATTATAACATTTAATATATTTATCACCCCACGCTTTTTACTATGAAATGACAATATTTTTTTAATGAAAAATTATTTTCTAATTTTTAGTTCGGTTGCATATAAAAGCGTGTTTTTTAGTTTTTTAAACTATTAATTATTTTTCATTTTTTAGTTTCTGCTACTCTTGACAAAATGGCGAAAAAATTTTTAATGAACAAGAGTAACAAATTTTAAAATTTTTCCAACAGATTGCAACTCACTAAAAATTTCTTCTTCATTAAGTAGCAAAGTTTGAAATTTTGCCAACAGATGGCAATCAGGCAATGTTTGGACCGTTGCCAACATATTGCAACCCACTAAAAATTTCTTCTTCATTTAATAGCAAAGTTTGAAATGTTGCCAACAGATGGCAACCTAGGTGTTGTTTTTATAATATAATGGAATTTTTTTCCTGGCGATCAAAAAAGATAACGGGATACTGTTTGCAGATTATTGCATTGTCATGTTTCCTTAATACGTGTGCAAAGTTTCAAAGAAATCGAATAGCTGGAAGTTGGTTAAAATTAGGCTCAAAGATTCCGTTACATAGGCAGCCAGATAGATAGATTGATAGATAGATAGTTACAACCCAAGTTAATAAAAGCGTGTTAAAAAGACACTTTATGCATGTGTTACACATATATTTTTTCACGACCGTATTAAAATTTCCCAAAATACCATTTTATACATGTTTTATTTATCTAAACTTAAATCATTTAAATTTTTGCAGCACAGCCATTATATTGCAACAAAAAATCATAGCCTCCTTATTTTTTAAGAGACAATTATCCTTTTCATAACTATGCATTTATTATTTAATTTAGAAAATTGTATGTATAAGTAAGAACATTTTAAAAGCGCAAGTTCGGTACCCTTTGAAAATAATACAAAAAACATAAAAAAGGCCGCCTGCAATCGGACTATTTTATACAAAGGCGCCGCTATCCTTTACAGCGACGCGCCGATACACTATGGGACAGAAATCCATTATTTTGGCCAAAAAGCAACTTTGAAATTTTAATGGCTAATGTTAAGTATTTCAAAGTAGATACTCCAAACTACATGTACGCAAAATTATAAAAGGATATGACGACTTCTATTGGGGTAATAAAAACTTGAATATGTATTTTAAGTAAACATTTAATCTACTTAGTTTATTATTAGCCTTATTTACTAAAAAAGTAAAGAGTTTAAATAATAAGAGCTATTATTGTGGTTTCCGATGCAGTCTCGCAAAGTCTCTGCTACTTTTGTCAAAGATTTTTACCTTTTTCTTTATCAGTTTTTGTACTTACAATTGCCTTCCTACTTTTTGCTACTTGAGTGTAAGGACAGATACAAAAATCATACCTATTGTCGTACCCTGTATATCATATGAGATAATAACCATCGGATTACTGATTAGAATACTACCGAATTAACCAAACAAGCTGATATTTTAGTTTATTTTGTACAATAAAAATAATAATGTTAAGGGGGTGTAAATTTTTAATAACATATAATAAGTTTTAGGTTTCCAAAAAGCATTTGTAATAATTTATAATATTTTTCCAGTAAAAGCACCTCATTTTAAGTTAGAATTGGTAAGTTTCAGAATTTTGACCAAAAAATTAATTTTCTATCCCATAGTGCGATGACCAGGTGCATTAACCGGCATATCATAAAAGAAATATAGCAAAGGCGGCCGCAAAGACAAGCATGCCGATTTATTTGCTTTTAACTTTTTGTGATTTTTTTCTTATCAAAGAACACCGAATTTACATTTTTAAACTGTTCCTTCTTACTTTTGTAGAAATAATACTAAAACAGTATAAATTCCTTTTCAATTCCTTAGTAATCCAAATTCATTATTACTATTAATGTTTCAATTATTTCTATTAAATTTATTTGCAAACTGTCAAATTTTTAAAACTAGTGACACATGAACTAAAAGAAATAATGACGAAATCAAAGGTAACTTAACCGTTTGGTTTAGTCGATAAGTCGCGGTTACTTTTGCATCGCATAAATTGATATTTTAGTTTATTGTAGTTTGCAATTGAAACACAAACACTGATCTCTTAAAGTGTAAAAATAGTTTTAAAGTAAGTGTTAAAAGAAGTTGCTTTTTTTAACACTCTATTATAGTGTACTAGAATGGGAGTAGCGTCTCAATCATCCCGTAGCCACTGCATAAAAAAGAGATTTTTTTTAACTGTAAAGTGGAAAAAGGCGTAACCTTTTTTCACCTTGTCCCGAAAGTGACGTCGCTGCAACCCTTTATTGCAGACGGTTTGCAAAACTGGTAAAAATTGCCTAAACTTCTCGACTTTTGCCCTGACCATCTCAGCTATTCTTTTAGCCCCTGGATTGTCTCCCAGAGTCTTGGCTAGCTTATATAGTGTTCTCCACATATTTTCTACGTATTCTGTTATTTCATCAGCATCTAACTCAGCAAATGGGCCATAATACCTAAAATATAGATAGATATCAAAAGTTAGGGGAAAGTGGGGTGAATTCATACAAGGGGCACCTACATACATTGAGTTTATCTGAAGTTAGACACGAAGTAAAATAGTAACGTAAGTGGGTGTGCACAGATTTTATGTATGTTTACAGATTAGTGAAGTTTCAGAATTTTCGGTGCGGTAAGATCTGAGTGCACAACACGGATCGTGTTTTTGCCTCACGTAAGTAATTTCATAACGTAACTTTGGACATATTTTATGGCCAGTTACTATTTTTGGATTAATTATTGCTATTTAATCCTAATTATAATAATACAAAGGCACTAATTTAATGTGTAAATTAATATAGATGAAGACGGTTTTTCTATTTCATATTTTTTCATTAATAAGCATGTGATGGGGCAAATTCATACACAAGTATATGGGGCACATTCATACTGTGTAAATGTACTTCTGGCCCTTTATGAATATTTTTTAACTACTATTTTTTGTTACACAGACGATTATAGTAATAAATATTATATAAAGTAGTTTAACTGAAGTTATGGTTTCATTTTTACGGAAAAAAGGGAACTTTATGAACTTTGTGTTTTTGGATGTCAAGGATCAGTTAATTTATCAGACATAGTGATGATATTACCACAGATCTTAGGTCATAATCTGTTAATAACATAGGCATATTAATTTTAGGTTTTGTAAGTTAAGGTATCTTTGTGTTAACCAGAGTTTTTTATTTGATATAATTAATAATGTATAAGCAATATTTTTTTTTACATTTTGAGATTGTTAGTTTTAATAAATATAACTGACTAAAATAAAGAATGTTAATAAGTGTCTTTGGTAGATAACCATACATGTAACGTAAAGACCTTTTAATGACACTCTGTTCACTAATCGGTACATATGTTCATATCACGAAACCATTGCGATGTTAAAATAGTCATTACCAGATTTGGATAAAAACTGTTTTTTAATTTTGAATTTTACTACTTTGTTTTGTATGTTAAAAAAATGTATTTGTGATTTTTTTATAAAGTATGGTATAAAACCATAACAAACAATAATTATAACGAATTAATAGTGATGTGAAATGTGCCCCTTCGGTTGTATGAATGTACCCCACTAATGGGGTACATTCATACATTTTGCTTTTTTGTAAAAGTCTTATGGAAACTCGCGCATGTAGATTTTCAATAATATTAAGGTTCTACTACAATATAAAATAGTTAAGCTACTAGTGTGTCATAAATTAAAAGAGATATAACTAAAACACGGCATTCCACAAAGCAAAATATAAAAACTGTATGAAGCCTCCCCACTTTCCCCTATATCATTCAACAAAAAAAAGGTATCGAACACAAAAATGTGTTGTACGATTTTCGGCGAATTTTATTCCTTAACACGAATCTGTAGTTAGAATTTGGACATAACTTTACAATTTATGTTTAAAAAACTAAAAAAACACGCTTTTATATGCAACCGAACTAAAAATTAGAAAATAATTTTTCATTACAAAGAGTTTGTCACTTCAGAATAAAAGCGTGGGGTGCTTAATATATTAAATGTTATAATTATTCTATTTGCAAATATCTATGAGGAAAAGTTATGAAAAAATAGTAAAATGCACCCACGCTTTTATTCTGAAGTGACAAACTCTTTGTAATGAAAAATTATTTTCTAATTTTTAGTTCGGTTGCATATAAAAGCGTGTTTTTAGTTTTTAAACTATTAATTATTTTTCATTTTTTAGTTTCTGCTACTCTTGACAAAATGGCGAAAAAATTTTTAATGAACAAGAGTGGCACATTTTAAAATTTTTCCAACAGATTGCAACTCACTAAAAAATTTCTTCTTCATTAAGTAGCAAAGTTTGAAATTTTGCCAACAGATGGCAATCCAGGCAATGTTTGGACCGTTGCCAATATATTGCAACCCACTAAAAAATTTCTTCTTCATTTAATAGCAAAGTTTGAAATGTTGCCAACAGGTGGCAACCTAGGTGTTGTTTTTATATTTTTATAATATAAAGGAAAATTTTTTTCCTGGCGATCCAAAAAAGAATGTTAATTTTTATTAATTGCACATTATGTATTATGTATACATTACACATAATGTAATTTTTATTATTTAATCCTTGAACTAATGGTGCAACTAACCCTATATTTTTATTTTTCATAAAAATTAAACACTCATGGTGCAACTAACCAAATTGTGTAAAAACTAAAAATTTCTTCTTCATTTAATAGCAAAGTTTGAAATGTTGCCAACAGATGGCATCCTAGGTGTTGTTTTTATAATATAATGGAATTTTTTTCCTGGCGATTCAAAAAGATAACGGGATACTGTTTTTAAATTATTGCATCTTCATCGGTCCTTGACACGTGTGCAAAGTTTCAAAGAAATCGAATAGCTGGAAGTTGGTTAAAATTAGGCTCAAAGATTCCGTTACATAGATAGATAGATAGATAGATGGATAGTTACAACCCAAGTTAATAAAAGAGGCGGGTATATCATTATTTTAGATGACGAAAAGTATTTCACTTTGAGTAATTCTGAAATGAAGGGAAACGATGGATTTTATACGGACAACGTAGAGGAATGCCCTGACAATGTTAGATACAAACATAAAGCGAAATTTGCAGATAAAATCCTTGTCTGGTGCGCAATTTCTAACAGGGGTGTATCCCGACCTTTTGTGGGATGAGTGAGGGGTGAAGCTTTGAATAGTCAGAGCTATATTGATAACTGCCTTTCCAAATTGCTTCAGTTTGTCCGCGAACATCATGCTAATGACAATATCATGTTTTGGCCAGACCTAGCATCATGCCATTACTCAAGAGATACCCAAAACTGGCTTCGACAACACCACATACCTTTTGTTCCCAAAAACGATGATCCTGCAAACTTGCCGCAGGCTCGCCCAATAGTGGATTTTTGGGCCGTACTGTCTAGAAAAGTTTATCATGGAGGCTGGGAAACACAAGATGAGGAACAATTAAGACGGCGAATTTACGAGAAATTAAGAAAAATTTAACTGAATTCCGTCCAGGACCTCATGAGAGACATTCGAAGAGATTTGCGTCTGGTAGAGCAGAATGGGCCACTCCACATAATTCGATAGTATAGTTTAGTTAAGTATTGTGTTGTATTTTATGATAACTAGTTGTGTTTAAATAAATTTCTTCATTAAAAAAAAATAACCGATAAATATTGTGTGCCAAAACTTTTAGGACATACGTTATTACTGAAGATTGGTGGTAGTGAACACTGACCAAAATTATTTAACTCAATTGTCGTTCTCTAACGAAAATAAACTTATTTTACCTAATTTGTAAATGGTTGATATTAACGAAATGGTAAAATAATTCTACATTTTTTCAATTGATGTTATGAAAACATTTTAACATACCAAATATCGTAGTTTTCGTGAAACTCTAAGACAGAATGCCAAAGTTTGTCATAGGGCTCTACCACCTGCAACATCTTTGCCAAATTCAGGAATGGAGAAGGATCAATATCTAATAATTGCTCTTCTTCATTAATTTGCTCGGCCTCAGCTTTATCTTCCTAAAATAATAGAGACACTTCAATTTTGTAAAAGATAAAAAGCTTTTTGATGAAAGTAGCTATGATGATTTTGTGTTAAGACTGTAATGAATTATTGAATAGTTTTTCGCGAAAACTAAGCAAAATATGAAAATATTAGGAACTAGGCCAGAAATAAAATTCACTTCATGCTAATAACAGTTTAAAAACCTTTTGATGAGTCTACCACGAATATTCATACCGCCATACAGGGTGGCCCACCATATTCGACACGGTCTGTAGCTGGATAATCATGGGGTTTTTAAAAAAAGTAAATACTGAAACATATACAGGTCGGATAAGACCACAGTATGAAATTATTTTACTCTATACAGGATGTCTCAAAAAAGTGTAACGTATCAAAAATATATTTTTTTAAATGGAACACCCTATATTTTATGACGGTTTTAGATTCTACATAAAAATTAATTTAAGTTTGTTAATATACCAAGTGTCTAATTTTGTTCGTTTTTGTGATATTTGCTTTTTTTGAAAAATGCAGGGGTGCAATTAAATTAATTTTATTTTAACAATATAAACTTCTTAAACTTTAAAATTTGTTACAAGATTAGGAAAAGTCTGCCTTATCATACGTAGGTCATATCAAAATCATAGATTATACAGGGTGATCAAAAAATAATTTCAATTTTTTAGAAAGTCAAATAGCAATATCTCTCTTATTTTAAATAGAACACCCTACATTTTTTTAAACCACCTGATAACAAACCAAATGCTCTTTCAAATGGTGTATAGGTTGCCTATACCTATCTTTTATACTTTTTAAGTAAATTTTGTTTTAACATATTTTTATTCCAAATGTCTATTTAAATGTAAGTAGGCTGTGATATAGCTATGCCTATTTACTAAGCCGTTATTGCAAAATGTAAATTTGTTGGAAAAAAGCACAAAATTAAAAGATTTTGTATTATCTGCCACTACTTTTAAAATAAACAGAAAAAAAATCATTAGTTGCTTATAATGCTACTTCCAATAACACTTATTTCAGCTGAATGTGGTAATGATAAAACTTGTGTTTTACTAAACAGTGACTAAAGTAAACCTTTTTTTTACATCCTACCAGTATTATATCATCTTGTTGTTGTAGAAGAAGGGTTTTTATTTAAAATCATTGAATTTTTTTTTAAACTGACTAAAACACTAGTAATCAATAAATGGTCGTTGTTATTTTCTTAAGAAAAATATTAATGGCTGCTATGTTACAGCCAACTTTAATTTAAATAAACATTTGGACTAAAAATTTGTAAAAACAGATTTTACTAAAAAGCACAAAAGATAGGTATAGGCAACCTATAACCATTTGAAAGAATATTTTATATGTCAACATGTGACGTAAAAAAATACAGGGTGTCCCATTTAAAATAAGAGAGACATGGCTATTTGATTTTCTGAAAAATTGAAATTATTTTTTGATCACCCTGTACAATATTTGATCTTGATTTGACCTACGTATGATATGGCAGACTTTTTCTAATCCTGTTACACATTTTAAAGTTTAAAGTTTTAAAAGTGTTAAAGTAAAATCAATTTAATTTTACCTCTGCATTTTTCAAATAAATCAAATATTACAAAAACGAATAAAATTAGACACTTAGTACTATAAGCAAACTTGACTTATTTTTTAAAGTAGAATCTAAAACCGTTATAAAATATAGGGTGTTCTATTTAAAAAATATAACTTTGATACGTCATACTTTTTGAGACACCCTGTATAGACTAAAAATAATTTTATACTGTGGTCTTATCCGACCTGTATATGTTCCAGTATTTACTTTTTTAAAAACCCCATGGTTATCCAGCTACAGACCGTGTCGAATATGGTGGGCCACCCTGTATATGGAAGCGGCGTCACTATTTTGTCGGACAAGTTTACCCCAATATTTTACATGCAATTTTTAAACATTGTGCCAAAAATCGTAAGTGTTACAGTCACGAAACCATAGGGC
Organism: Listronotus bonariensis; assembly: GCA_014170235.1. Lineage (NCBI taxonomy): Eukaryota > Metazoa > Arthropoda > Insecta > Coleoptera > Curculionidae > Listronotus > Listronotus bonariensis. The sequence continues at coordinate 134,413 of JACEGR010001765.1, read as the reverse complement.
CCGTTGACATGTTTTGGTTATCGGATTGGGCGGGTTTCGTAACTGTAGTCCTTACGATTTTTGGCCCAATGTTTAAAAATTGCATGTAAAATATTAGGGTAAACTTGTCCGACAAAAAAGTGACGCGTTCGCCCAGTCCGACAACCTATACATTTGACATTGACAGGCTGGGTTAAAAGCGCCGTTTTCATATATGGTGGTATGAATATTCATGGTAGACTCGTCAAAAGGAACCCCCTAAAAAGGTTTCTCAAAGTGTTATTATCATAAAGTCGATTTCATTACTTGCCCAGGGGACTATGTGGTCTTCTATTGTACACGACATTTCCAGACACTTACTTGTAGTCTCGCACAAATTGTTTCAATTTGTTGAACATTCTCTTCCATTTCTTCGATAGTCAGTAATGGTGGATCTTTCTTTTAAACGCATTGAGCATTTTCTCATGTCTTTTAAGCTTAGCGTCGAAAGCTGTTCTTTTATTTTTGAGAGCTTGTTCAGCTTGATCTCTTTTCATGTTTAATCGTTGAATTGCCAGTTCGATGACGGATTCCATGTCTTTAGGCCATAGAAATACTCTGCAGTTTAGGTTTATATCTTCAGCTGTAAATTCAAAATTGATATTACTAAAACTACTTTGTGACACTTAAAAAGTTTTGTAGTAACTTTATTTTTCCTATAAAAACCTCATTTTTAAAGTTCTTTGATTCTCTGATACACCACTTTATTTTTAAATATAGGCCCAGCATATCCAAACTTACAAGCATTTGACATTTAGCCGAAATGTTGTACATGCAGTGTGGTTTTCGACAACATTGATTTTTGAAATTTCAAATGTCTCTTAAAACGAGGTGTTACTCAAAACCCCTTTTTATATTAAAACAAAACTTAGTAGTGTCTTTTTGCCCCTATTCATTTTTATTTCAAAGAGTAGGTTTATACTCAAATTTTTACCATAAATCTATATCTTATCACATTAAAAAGTAAAGGGGGAGGAAAAGACTTTTAAACCCCACTGTAAATATTTCTCTCTCTCTCTGTAACTTGGACTTGTGTTACAGTTATTTGTTAAGTCACCAAGTATCCATATTGTGAACACCTAGTATAAAAAAGTATACATTTTGGGAATTTTAAAAATATAAATTTTTGGGAATTTTAAAATAAGTATACATTTTAATTAGGTTACTTAACAGTGGGAATTTTGCTAAATAAAGATATACGTGAGGTGTCAAGGTTTTAAAAGTATAAATAAACAATTTTCTAGGTTACTCCTATAATAATAAAATAAAAACATTAAACAAACTGGGTCGCGTAGAAATGCAAAACAAACACTGAAAAATTTAATATTTAAAGAGAAGAAAAAGAAATTAGAAAGAGATTAGATAAGAAGTAGTTAATGAAGTCAAGTAGAAAGTTAAAGTTTTAGTTAAGCTCCGTACGGGCTACCCCTAGTGGGGGTATGCCCGTACTAAATTTAGTTAATCAAATAAGTTAAGTTGGTTTTTAAAAAATGCAAAGTTAGTTTTTGTCCACCGGTCTCATTGTCCCAAGAAGATAGTTCCATATGGTACATTTGCCCCAGTGACGTAAAGTGGCCCTATATGTATTACAAAATTCTACGTCAAAATATTTTGGATAAAATTTTATTTTTACCTGTAAGATGTGCATGTTCCATCAAAAACATAACGTTTTCGGCAGTTTTTCTTATTTGTTCTCTCAGATTATACATTGTTACGTCTCTGCATTCTATAACATAATTTTGTAACTCTACCAATTCAGCTACTGTTTCTGGAGTACCACTTACTCTTTGGGACATTTCATCAAATGTGTTGCAAATGCTAAAAATCAATTAAGATATGTATATGTCACGGTAAATGTAAGCAATCGGTAATTGTAGATAATTACCCACGCACATGGTAAATATAGTGAATTATCCACATTTACCGGTAATTATATAAAACTTCCGCGTGACTGTGGTAAATGTTGACATAAGCTTTGGAATGAAGAGAGAACGGCGCGGGCGGGGCCCGGGGAGGGTGATACTTGCAGCCGCGCACGTATAAGCATCTAGCTTACAAATATCGACTCCTAATAGCGTCAAATAAGAACCCCGGATGCAAAACCAGATACTTATATCCCTCAAAAGTAAAACTAGAAATAACTAATAGGTACTTCTTAAGTTTATAATTTTTATTAATTTAATTATTAAATAGACGGGATTCCCCATTTTTACAATGACTATTACAATTATTAAAGAAACTACAAAATTAAATCAGGTTACAAATAGATAACTAGCTAATAAATAACAGGTACATCAGAGGCGGCTATTCAGTCGTAGTAAGTGAAGTGCCACTTCACCAAAAATAAATAATGTTCCAAAACACCTCGTATAAAAACACGTGCCTTCGTTTTTATATCTTTATTAACAATGTAACGTAACTATGGTTACAATAACGGCAAAATCTTAAATTGTCACTGTCTCGAAGTTTACAACACAAAAGTCGAATTTATACTGACTGATCCGAGGTTTCCCGTCGCCCTTTTATAGTATGGTGGAAGAGTAAAGAATGATCTAGAATATTCGAGAAATATCGTGAAAATTCCATAGTACATGATGGCATAAAAGTTATTAATGGATAATTCGGGCGTTTTCGGAAACCTTCGAAAGTGATGAAAGAACTTGGAAAAATTAAGGTAAATTATTTAAATAAATTAACATACTAAATTAAAAGGTCCTAACTTTATACAATTCTATAAACTAACACTTATTTTTAATGTCCGTAACAATAATAAAACATAAAAAAAAATATATCACTATTATTCAATTCATTTTTATCATTTCTATTCCTTAATTGTAAAATTCGCCATGAAAAATCTAGCATATGAATTAACCGCTAAAGCGAGTCGCTTTTCTCCTCTTTCGGCAGCGCGACAAGTGCATTGCAAATATAAAACGGACCTAAGTATACACCTCATGCGGGGTTTTGTTTACGCTTTGACGCTCCGTTGCCATGACAACGCTATACTTGCTGGTGGCCAGAATCGCGGGTGGAAGTATCAGGTGTATTGCTTGGTAAATCGCTAGTCTTAAAAAGATAGTATAAGTTTTGGTCGTTTCGTTGGTTTTCACGTATTAGGCGGCGGTTACATTGGATAAGAATTTGTTCGAAAAATTGTTCGCACGAATTCGTACGAACTGTTAAGAAATCCTCCGAAGCGAATAAATTGATTTGTTAACATGCTTGTTTACAATCAATTGTTACGAATTCGTACGAGTTCGTACGTGTTTTGAATACGACCAAAATATTATCGGTATTCGTACGAATAACTTGCGTTTTGTTAATTATATTTTAAGGTTTTAAGGAGAATATGATGGATTGCGTTATACTAATATCTTTAGTACACGAAAAAAGATCTTTATGGGATCAAAAAAGCAAACAATATCATAACAGAGAGTTAAACAAGAAATTATGGAAAGAAATAGCAGTTGAAATGAAAGTAGGAAGTAAATATTCCTGTTTTAATATTTATTCAAGAATTATTTTATAAAACAAATTTGTTTTTATGTTTGGTAAAAGTGCCGAATAGGGATTTCTGCCGTTTTTAAGATATTTCACTAATGGTGAAGTTTCCAAAATATACAACTCTGATATATACTCCATTTTCATATTATGGTCGTACTGTTAAAAAACTGATCCAGTGTAAACACACACATCATCTTAAAATCGTAAGAATTGATTTGTACGAATTCGTGAGAACAAATTTTCGTACGAATTTTTATCCAATGTAACCGCAGCCTTATTTCGATTGTTTCCGTTTGAGTATTATTCGCGACAGTGATTTTTCACAGGAAAAAATTAAAGGACAGTACAGAGCACTTCTCTATGAAATATTGGATCATATTTTGATGGAAATGGAAGAAGATTCGAAGATTGTTACAAACTACAATTTCTTTGTCTTGCTGATACTGCAAAGTTTGGACAGTATAACCAAACATCTCCCACTGATTCTTTTCAAAATTTATTGGAGATATATGACGAATCATTTCCATTTTAAGACGCTTTTTTCCCTTCCTGCACTACACCTGTTTTTAGACCCGCGAGCCGCCAGTGATGTACATATAGGCAGATCAACAATATTTATATAAAAATCAGAAAAAGATCACAGCTGCAATAATACGTCGATTAGGGAACTATTGGATGAATCTTATACTTAATAAATTGAGACAACGTCCAGTTAAAGACATCCACTTGTGTAAAAAAGGTGTTCGGCACATAAAGAGCTCTATCCATAGGTATGTGCATTCCATAGTTGGTGGTATAAAGAAGGATATGGAATAAATTAAAATTTCGAAGACTATGAAAGGGGACAATGAGTTGAACAAGTGATTGAAGGTCGGGACAGTCAATGAGACCATTAGATAGTCTAAACACAAAACAGAAATCATAAACTTGACGTCTATGCTGTAAAGTTCGTAGGCTTCGTGGATAACCTACATTTAGATCCGCAGTGGCAAGAAGCATTTTTCGGATTTTTATGACCTCGCGCAGAAAACAAATCTACGAGTCGACGAACACGCGCACCTAAAAGCCGTGGCAAAATACAAACACCGACACCCCGTACCCTCCGTCCGCGGTCTGACCGTGACGTTCATTAGCTACCGTACTCCGAACAGAAAACCAGGACGCCGTCAAAAAATTCTTTCCGATAATGCGGATAGTCCGTGTGGCGCCAGATGCCAGATAGACACTGGATGTAAATAAATTTTAAGTTTTAGGTAAAGTGCCCTCTGGCGATATTTAAAAAAGTACTTTTGTCTTAAAATTTTAGAATCTGCAAAGCTCGATTTGTGTGCTAAATATCAACTGGATTGGTTAAAAAATAAATGCAATATGGCGAAAAAACCATAATAAAAATTGAACTTTTACGGCTTGTAACTCGAAAACGAATGACATTTTGAAAGAAATTATATGAAGCTCTACCCTTATTTTGTCAAGGGGAATCACCTGCTTAAGTTTGGTAATCGATTTTTGAATCACCCTGTATTTATAACTTGTTTACCTTCTATTTAGCGTATGATTTTCTTCAATAAAATAATCCACTATTTTACTTCGCAATCCATCTATTATATTAAACAACGTTTCGTTTAAATAACTGCAATCCAAAAGAATCATGTTCAGGGAATTGATCTTCTTAGTTCTATTATCTCTTCTTTAAGTTCTTCGTATCTGTATATTTTTCTTGCAAAATCCTAAGGGGTTAGAAAATAAAATTATTTTGTTGTTAATTTATTTATTATAGTACCTAAATATGTAACACAAAAATTAACGTACTTCTCTAATTCTGTAAAAGTTTTCTGTAACTTTTTTTTACCTTTAAATAAGGGAATGGGTCCAAACCAAAAACTCATTAAGTTCTTTTTCGGCCTGGCCGTTCAAAATATAAAAGTAATTTTCGTACATGACCAAATATTTTTCCGGGCCCACAGTATTAACTTCAAAAGATTTTGCTATTTCGTCAAATATCAATTGTATGGGTTCTTCCTCTTCCAGAACTGGATATAGATAGTCCTCACGGGAAGCTAGTTCTAAAAATGAAAAAGGTTGTTTACATTAGCACAGGGGCAGCTAGTGCATAAGAGCTGCAGTGCTGCAGAACCACCAGAATTTTTAAGCTGCTTGGTATTTTTCATAACATTCAATTCATCATTTTACGATTAAAATATTAAATATCCGTTAAAACAAAACTAAAATAACCAGTTTCCGGCCGAGAACTCTAGTATAGTAGGCACACGCATCTTCACCCAGTGACGACGCATCTTAGATTACTGCGCAGTGGACCATCTTAAATAATTTTCAGTCTCTCGCGACGTTATTGCATTGACTAAACTGAGCGACTCTTTTTGGTGCGCCGCACGATTGTTTTAATCTCCTCTATGCCGAATGCACTTGTCGTTGGGCAAAATTCGGCTGCTAAAATACGTAAATTTTGGTTATTGTTGTGCGGCATTCGCGGTAGCACTTTACAGGTTATTTAGACATTTTTTATATCGCGCGTGTGGAAGTCGACAAGTTTATAATTTTTATTCGTATTTGATTGTGTGTTTAGTGTTTATAGATAATAGATGTGGTGCATAATTTAGTGAACGTTAAACGATGTTTTAAATATTCATATGAAGAGAAACTTGAACTAAAAACTAATGGTAGACCGTTACCGGACATCGTGATTGAAGTAACCTGTATTAGCAGAGGAAAACCTTATCCGCGTCATTTCAATAGAGATATTTATTCCCGAAATGATTGGATTTGTGGATGTAATATGAAAGGTAGTTCACCACTTTTAAAATTTTTAATACAAAATAATTTAGAAAGCACTTTCAAAGAGACAAAAAATGTGCTAGATATTTTAATAACTACTCCTATGTCGACATCAGAGGCTGAAAGGTGTTTTTCTACACTTAAGCGAATAAAGACCTTCCTTCGAAATACCATGTCACAAGATCGTTTAACTGCATTGGCCATGCAACCATTGAAAAAGACTATATTAAGAATCACAGACTTTAATGACAGAGTTATTGATCGATTCGCTTCGAAGAAGGATCGTCGGATTGATCTCATATTTAAACAATAACGTAATTTTCTAATAATTTTATTTCTGTAAATATTTTTTGTTCTCATTTTCGTTAAAACCCAGCCTACATAAATATGAAACCTGATAGTTGAATATCGACTTAGGATTAAATTCGATAAAATGGTGAATGCGCCGCGAATATATTATTCCATTTATTTGAGTAATTTAATTGCAGAACACCTATAATATTTTGCCACGAGCCGCCACTGCATTAGCAATAATATTGAGACTTTTATTGATACATAATCTAGGATTTATTTAAGAGAATGTGAAAATGGGATATCGTAACCACACTATTTGCATTCTTTCAGGCAGACAAGCTGCTTTAAAACCCCTAAATGTTCATCTTGTAACATTCAACACTACGATGAAGATCATAAACAAGCTATAAAAAAATGAACTCGAAACCTGGTACAACAGGATAGAACTCTTTTGGCGTTCTGAATACTCGGGAATAGAAGGCCATGAAAAATTAAATGAACTGGCAGTAGTTAGGTGATCTAAAGGTTCAATGGTTCAGAGCCAGTGCTCGGACTCTCTAAACAGGTGATGAAAACAACAATAAGTGAATGGTTCCAACAACAACATCTAGGTCGGTCGGTACTGGCCAAAGACATGCAAAGGAAACACTAGGCAATCCTTCCCAGAAATTATCATCTGAAGTCCTCGGGGCCTACTCAGTTGAGAAAACTAGTAGGACTTTTGACAATCTACTGTCATCTAAGGCAACACTTGCGAAAAATGAGCATTAACAATGGTCCCATAAGATGCAGAATTTGCTGGGAAAAAGGAGAAAAGTATCTTACACATAATATACAACTGCAAAGCTCTGATACGCAAGAGAAAGAGTCTGTTTTATTTGAAAACATGATAGACCTGAAAACGAGCAGCGAACTTCTGTGACAAGAGAGGAGCGAACAGGCTGCAATGCAAAATGATTTTGCCTACTGAGGTCATCAGTCGAAAACAAAAATAATTTGACAACTCTGCCTTTAAGCGGCCCACAGACGATCAATATTATTGCGCAAAGTATCATATTGTACAATATTATTGACCGTTTACTGACCGTGCTCAGGATTGCTTAACTTCACTGATCTGACGGAAAGCGGTGTTAAAATTTAGATTAAGCCTTTGATAAATTATTAAAATATTGTATTAAAATAATCAATCAAAATCAAAGTACAATTTACCTGGAAACATAATATTCTGAATTTTAAAAATATTACTATTGACTTCCAAAATCTGCCTTAAACAACGGACGAACATTTCTTTTACATCATCCAAAGATGGTTCCAGTGTAAGATTGTTGGTACCCACATTCGGTACTACTTTCACGGTTAAAATCGGTAAATTTATTAACGCTAAATCTTGATACTCTTCTCCATAATCGTTGCCATCCTAAAAAATAATAGAATATGTGTCCTTTTTTGCAATGCACTTATACAGGGTAGCCACACAACAAAAATTACTTAAATTAAAAAATTTTGGTCCAATTGTCCTATCCTGGGATACACTGTACGTGGTGTTTAAAAATTAAATTCGTAAAACGATTTTTTTGAAGCACAATAATTTTTGTTTCTTCCAGGGGTGTTGGAATTTCAATAATTATTTTTAAATGCGCGATGCAGATATCTCTTTCACAGGATCTTAATTTAATATTGGATTGGGGCGCCAAAAATCTCGTTCAATTTACTGCATCCAAAACACAATCATGTTCCTTGTCTCGAAAAAAATCAGAGCTGGGACACATTCAACCTTGTGGGCGTCACTTTAAGAATAACCTTAACTGGCATAAACACATTGTTTCTATAGCCACAGCGGCTTCAAAAAGCTTGGATTTCTTTTCCGAGCCAAAAGAATTTTTCTCCTTCCAATTTATACACTTTGTATGTGTCCTAAATTCGACCCTCTCTGGAATATTGTTCTCATGTCTGTGGAATGGCATCCCCTACAACCCTCAGCATTCTTGATGCCATTTAAAGAAGAGTTGTTTGTCTTATTAATGATCCTTTACTCACTCATAGACTTCCTTCTCTTGCCCATCGTCGAGCTGTGGGAGATCTATCGCTCTTTTATAGATACTTTTACGGCTTCTGCTCCGACGCATTATCCAGTATAGTCCCTTCTCTTGCAGCTCCCAACAAAGAAACTCGTGGTGTCGCACGTATGCATCCCTATACGGTCCAACTCGACAGGCCCCGAACTTCCCATTTCGTTCGTTCTTTTATCCCTAGAGTTTCTAGACTGTGGAACCTACTGCCAGCGGAGGTCTTTCCTTCTTCCCCAAATCTTCAAGTTTTTACGTCCCGTGTTAACAAACTTCCTCTTACCCTGCTTAAGACACCCACGGTACGTTAGAATTTAGGCTTTTAGCTTTCGTGGATTATCCAAAGATAGATAAAAAAATTAAGGAGAACAAAATTTTGATCGAATTCAATCCAAAATAATTTATTTGTCTTTTGAAAGATTTTAATTTTCTTTTAATCCAGTTGTTGCTTCTTTTATTAAATATATTATTTAATAAAGGGATTGCAAAAGGTTTTATAGAGTTAAGTGTTATACAGGGAAGAGCCAAATGTTGTATTTTGACCCAATTTTCTAACACCCTGTGGAATAATTCTAACGTCACAATTTTTTACCATTGTATTTGTTTTGAAAGCTTCAACTTTTTAACATTTCCCTTTTTTTATTCATATTAGTATCTTTATTTTTGAGAAATACAAATTTTAAAATATAACAATGAAATTTGTGTATTGGATATCAAGGTATAATTTTACATCTACACCAAAAGTTTTATTTTTGATGATTAAAAATAAATAAAAATAACTGTTTGATAAGTTGGTTTCGTAGTATCCAAATCAGTAATTAAATTTTTGATATCCCTTGAGATATACAGGGTACGACAGAAAGTAAAATTTAAAAAAACACACCCTGTATATTGTATCAGCGGTAAAAGATCTTGTAAGACCTTTAAAAAATAATACATTTGTAATAGTTATTTTTATTAGGTTCGAAAATATGACCAGAAGGCAAGAACTACCCTGGGTAGATGCCGAAGACTTTGCGGAAAGAATTGGGGACTCAGTCCGAAGATGAACCTATGGTTATACAAAATGGTCGTCAGACCAATGATAACCTACGGGTCAATTGCCTGGGGTGCAAAGACGCTACAAAAGACGGCAATAAGGCAATTACAAAGTATACAGAGACTCGCTTGTCTATGTATTGCAGGGGCCATGAAATCGACCCCTACTGCAGCACTGGAAGCGCTGCTTAATCTACCGCCACTTCACATCTACATACAGGGTGAAGTGAAAGCGGTACAATACCGTCTCAAACAAGGCCAGAGTCCTATCATAAGACAGGAAAGGGCCATACAATGGAGATTCAAGGAGGACCAAGAAGTCAACTCAGTGTGTGAGATGCCTTCAGACAAAATGGTACCAAGCTACTGGCTAAACAAAGGTTTTCAAACTTTAATACCAGACAGAAAGGACTGGGTGGCAGGGCCTCCCATTAAAGCCGACCTAATCTGGTATACAGACGGCTCCAAAACAGACCAAGGAGTTGGAGCAGGTATATATGGGGACAAACCAAGGACGAAAATAAACTTGGGTCTCGGACAATACCCTACTGTGTTCCAGGCCGAAATTGTAGCCATAGAACAATGTGCTAGGAAATCATCAGAAGGAGCTATGAGGATAAAACCATAGTAATCTATTCGGACAGCCAGGCAGCCATCAGGGCACTCAGTTCATGCAAAATCAGCTCCAAGCTGGTGCGGGACTGCGTAATTGCCCTGGAAGAGGTGGGTGCGTCCAACAAGCTAACCATTGCCTGGGTACCAGGACACGAAGGCCACGAAGGCAATGAAGAAGCCGATAAATTGGCAAAGGAGGGGCTGGTAGGACAATGGTAGGTCCTGAGCCCTACTGTGGTATTCCATCATGCCAGGTAAGGTCATCCATTAGATCATGGATTATGAGGGAATCACAAGACTGGTGGAGGAGAACACCAGGACAGCGTCAGGCGAAAGTGTTCATCAAGGCTTACTCGCCAGAATTTACAAAAGACCTTCTGAATTATAACCGGAAGGCAGTAAGAATAATAGTGGGTCAACTGACAGGTCATTGCAGACTGAATAAACACATGGAAACTATGGGCCTGGCAGAAGAAAACCTATGTAGGTTCTGCCAGGAGGAGGAAGAAACCGCAGAACACGTATGGTGCTACTGCGAAGCCCTTTGTCGTCTGCGGTTTTGCAAGGCTGGGTGAAGAAAAACCTAAAGCGGCAAGATATACCAAGGGGCCAGTTTCAAGCTTGTGGAGTCTGATTAAACAGACCGGCTTGGATAGCGTGCTCTAACCTATGGACGGAGGACACACAATAAACCTGAGCAGGTTGCAGTGTTAGAGGATATGCAATCCACCTCCTAATCTAATCTAATCTAATCATTGTATTTTTTTTAAAAATTTGCCTGTTAGAATATTGATACTGAGATAAATTAAAAAAGAAAATGTTAGGAAAAGATGGGGCTTTAAAATCCAATGCACTGATAAAAAATTGTGACGAATTATTCCACAATAAGAAAAAGCCTGAAAATTTGGGTAATTTTTGTTTCTTGCCCAAATAACACATAATCCTGTAAAACTTGTTTTAATCCCTTATTCAGGGGCGGCTGGTGCATAAGAGCTGCAATGCTGCAGAACCACCAGAATTTTTAAGCTGCTTGGTATTTTTCATAACATTCAATTCATCATTTACAATTAAAATAATAAATATTCATTAAAATAAAACCAAAATAACCAGTTTCCGGCCGAGAACTCTAGTATAGTAGGCACGCATCTTCACCCAATAACGACACAGCATAGATTACTGCACAGTGGACCATCTTAAATAATACTCAGTCTCTCGCGACGTTATTTGCATTGACTGCGGCTGAGCGACTCTTTTCGGTGCTCCGCACGATTGTTTAATTTCACTCTATACCGAATGCACTTGTCATGAGGGCAAAATTCGGCTGCTAAAATACGCGGTGGGCTTAACAGTGATTTTTTGATATCGGTGATCGCTGCTACTGCTATCTAAAAGTAGCTGCTACTGAAAACTGTGATATTATCACTCTTTACGAAAACATGCTAAATTTTCATAAATAAAGTCATAGTTAACCTTGTTAAAATTAAATGAAGAAAAAATATATCATTTTTAAATACATTCTGTCATTTAATTATACATATAATTTAATTATTGATTTGCATTAGCATATGTAAGTGTATATAACAAAAAACGGACATTACACGAAGTATATCAAATAGGTATATTAATTTTTTTATAAACATTTATAGCTTTGATCATATTTTTTGGGCAACCCATTCGCAATAGATTTATTAATAAATTAAATTGATAAAAAAATAGTTTTCATCCAGTAAGCAAGCCAATTCGCATCCTGTTTTACTAACGTAAACATGAATCCCCATAAACATAAACAAAAGAGGTTAGAATCACTGAATCGCAATCACAATCACAATCACCGTCCAGCGATCGCAGTCGCCGTTTAATATTGTGGTTACGGGCAGCGCCACCTCTGCGAACTGCGGATATTAAAGAGTGATTTTTTCACTGCTATCGCCAGGCGCAAGTAGCAGCTACCAAAATGATTTGTTAATAACCGGTGATTGGTAGCAGCGACTGCGATCGCAGATTCGCGGTAGCACTTTACACGTTATTTAGACATTTTTTATATCGCGCGTGTGGAAGTCGACAAGTTTATATTTTTTATTCGTATTTGGTTGTGTGTTTAGTGTTTATAGACAATGGATGTGGTGCATAATGTGAACGGATTTTTTAAATATTTATATAAAGAGAAACTTGAACTAAAAACTAGTAGTAGACCGAAGAGGAAAACCTTATACGCGTTATTTCAATAGAGATATTTATTCTCGGAATAACTGGATTTATGGATGTAGTAGGAAAATGCCCTTTTTTGCTTTCCATGTGTACTTTTTGCAGGCGAAGAGGGTAGTTCACCACTTTAAAATTTTTAATACAAAATAATTTAGAAAGCACTTTCAAAGAGACAAAAAATGTGCTAGATATTTTAATAACTACTCCTATGTCGACATCAGAGGCTGAAAGGTGTTTTTCTACACTTGAGCGAATAAAGATCTTCCTTCGAAATACCATGTCACAAGATCGTTTAACTGCATTGGCCATGCGACCATTGAAAAAGACTTTATATTAAAAATCACAGACTTTAATGACAGAGTTATTGATCGATTCGCTTCGAAGAGGGATCGTCGGATTGATCTCATATTTAAACAATAATGTAAGTTTCTAATAATTTTATTTCCGTAAATATTTTTTGTTCCCATTTTGGTTAAAACCCAGCCTACATAAAGATGAAACCTGATAACTGAATATCGACTTAGGATTAATTTCGATAAAATGGTGAATGCACCGCGAATATATTATTCCTTTTAATTGAGTAATTTAAATGCAGAACACCTATAATATTTTGCCACGAGCCGCCACTGCCCTTATTACATATTAATCTTGATGGAAGGGCCTACAAGTGGACCAAAAAATTATTAAAATTTGTCAAAAATACCAAAAATTTATTTAAAATTAAATTTTAACCAAATTTTGTTTGTCCGATTTTTTTATCCAGTTTGAGTGTATAAAGTAACTAATTCAGCTTTTTACATAAAAGTCTAGCCAGAGTCAATAAAGCGGACTAAACATAGACAATCCTTATTAAATAACCCTGTACCTTAAATTTCACCACCAGTGTTTTAAAATGTGCCAAACTTCGCATAACCAAGGACCTCAACTGCAAACTCAACAGCATATTGGCACAACTGAAAAACTTGTCGACTATTGCACAAGATTCTTCAGGTTTACGTGGAATATATTGACGCCAATGTTTTTAAATTCCAGAAAGATGTCGGCACATTGAGGCAGCCATTCTTTAACCAAAATATAACGGGAATTTTGACATATCGTGTTTACTTTTTCTTCAAAGACACTTGGATTTAGAGGAAATAGGGTATCGTTATCTTCTAAGAGCTGAACTGGGAGAATTAACATATTATCATATCTAAAAACAAAGAGTATGTGGAAACATTTAAATATTAATATACATGGTGTTTTCAAACAACATTACGAAACTTCAAGGTGCGATTCGTAATGTTATTTTATAAAAAAGTTTCTATAAAAATATGTCCGGAGTTGCTTCCTTACTGAGATACAGGGCGTTAAAATTTTAGAAAAAAATCAGATTTTTCTAAATCTTTTAATATGCTTAGGCCGATTTGGATAAAATTTGATACATTTACTTAAAGTAATTTAGGCTTATTTAGCCCCAACCAGCTTGTTATTATTGCGTCCATTGGCGTTTCAGTGGGCACAGCAACTTAAAGAATTAAAAAAATGTACGCCACTGATTTTTGCTTTTTATATTTTTTTTGTATCTAGCTTCGTTTTCAAGATACAGAGATTAAAGCCTTTTTAATTTTTTAAAAAAAGTACTATAGACGACATGGTAAAAAAGAAAAGAAATAAATAATAGTTTAAAAAAACTAAAAAACACGCTTTTATATGCAACCGAACTAAAAATTAGAAAATAATTTTTCATTACAAAGAGTTTGTCACTTCAGAGTAAAAAGCGTGGGGTGCTTAATATATTAAATGTTATAATTATTTTATTTGCAAATATCTATGAGGGAAAAGTTATGAAAAAATAGTAAAATGCACCCAACGCTTTTTACTCTGAAGTGACAAACTCTTTGTAATGAAAAATTATTTTCTAATTTTTAGTTCGGTTGCATATAAAAGCGTGTTTTTTTAGTTTTTTTAAACTATTATTTATTTTTCATTTTCTAGTTCGATATATCAATTAGTTTTTAAAATAAATGCTCCAGTTTATTCACTAAAAATTCCTTCGCCATTTTGTCAAGAGTAGTATTAGGACATTTATTTATCCTGGCGGTCCTAATCAGGATAACGGGATACCGTTTTTAAATTATTACATTGTCATCGGTCCTTGATACGTGTGCAAAGTTTCAAAGAAATTGAATCGCTGGAAGTTGGTAAAAATTAGGCTCAAAGATTCCGTTACATAGATAGATAGATAGATAGATAGATGGATACAACCCAAGCTAATAAGAGCGTGTTAAAAATAAACATTTATTTGCTTTAAAATAAATGAGTAGTCGTGTATTTTATCCAAAATCTTCATTTTCCTTATCTACCAAGATCAAAATTGTTTATTTTATAATTTTGAATTATATTTTATGCTGTTTATGGATATTTTTAGTATTACTCAAAGTGATTTTTTCACGAAAACAAAGCGAGATAAGAAAAAAAAACAAGAAACTAAAAAGTTGTATTAATAAATTGCTAAATTATAAAAAAATATAAAAACGTTAAAAATAGTCAGTGGCGCACTTTTTATTCCTAATAATATAAGTTGCGGTGCCCACTGAGACGCCACTGGACCCAATAATAACAATCTAGTTAAAGCTAAATAAGCGCCTTATTACTTTAAATAAATGTACCAAATTTAATCCAAATCGGCCTAAGCATGTTAAAATATTAAAAAAAAAAACTGATTTTTTTCTTACATCTTAATGTCTTGTATCTCCGTAAGAAAGCAACTCCGGACATATGTTTATAGGAACTTTTTTCATAAAATAACATAAGGAATTACGCCTTGAAGTTTCGTACCGTTGCTAGAAAACACCCTGTATGAAACAGTGAAGACTTTTGATTTGTGTAATAGGGACCATAGATATACAAGGTGTTACAAAATGTTAAAATTTCAATTAAAACCCCTAATAATTCCGTCAATTTTTATTTTTAGGGGAAAAATTTTTGTGTCAGTATTTACTTGTTCAGGGTTATCCCCTCCCCTCACCAACACAAGCGTCAAAAGGTTCAAATTGGAAGGGGATTAAGTGATACCTCATCTTAAATGGTTTTAAATTCTGTCTTCAACAGACTTTAGTTTTTCAAAATAAGGTCAGTGGCTCACCCCTATAACTTTTTTATTGTTTAAAATATCAAAATAAAATTTGGCACATATGTATGTCATATAAATATGCAATGTTTCATGAATTTATAAATTTTACAATACGTCCCGTTTAGCCGGAAATGATCTAAACTTTCTTTTTTTAAATGAAACACCCGGCCTATTTTTACTTATCTGAATAAAAAATGACATGCCAAGTACAATGACACTCAATTTGCCACATTTTGACATCTAACCTCTAAATAGTTTAATAATTTTTAAATTTTTAATCTAAAGTGCCATGAATGCAAATGTAATGATATTATACACAAAATGTCATTGTATATTCAAATTAGTAAAATTATACCAGGTATCTCATTTAAAATAAGAAAGTTTGGGTCATTTCCGGCTAAACCGGAAGTAATAAAAAACAACTGAATTCGTAATACAATGCACATTTATGTGATATACCTACTTACCAAATTTAATTATGATATTTTAAGCAATAAAAGAGTACAGGGGTGAGCCACACACCCCAGTATCCCAAGCGACCAGCTGACGTTATTTTGACGTCATTTTTAAGTAATTTTTGGTCATAGGACGTCATCAGACCAAAATTATGACGTCATTTTAACGTCATTTTAATGACGTGTTTTGTACGTCGTTGAAGTGACGTCTTTTCGACGTTATTTTTCGTCATACTAGCTCATAAAAATCTAATGACGTCATGTTTAGAAACCCCGCCGAAAAAATTTTGTGACATTATATGATGCGTGTCAAAATCCAACCAAAATATCATATGACAGAAAAATAGGACTAAAATTTTACAAAATTTAAATAGGAAAAAACTCTACCGATAGATGGCGTAATGGACAATAAACTACTACGTTTATTCAACCTCTTCGCTTTTTATCGCCTACACCGTACCGATGACACCAAAATAGTTTGAGACCGGTCTGCGGATGATGATCTCAATTAGCTTTAAAAGAAATATCTTAGGCTAGTGTAAAAATCTGCATCTCCAGGTTGGACAGTGTCCCGAGAGATGCGAGCTTGCAGTGCAAGGAAACTGCAAGCAGTGAGGAGTTGTTTCCTATTTCAAATTTCATATAAAATATCGTATCATTTTAGCTTTTCCAAAAAAGGATATGCGCCAATTTTTCGTCATCTTAAAGACGTCATTATGACGTCATTAACGGGACGTCTTTTGTCTGTGACTTAGGGAGGTCAATTTAACGTCATTTTGTCGTCATCTTATAACGTCTTTGCTGACCAAATGTGACCAAAAATGACTAAAAATAGACGTCAATAAGACGAAAGCTTGCGGCTTGGGATTTAGTGTGAATTTTCTCAGAAACTACTAAACCAATTTTTAGAAACTAAAAACCGTTGCAACGGTAAAACCCTTTTAAAATATGGTATCACTTTCCCTTTGAACTTTTTGACGTTTGTGTTGGTGAGGGGAGGGGATAACCCTAAACAAGAAAATTTCGACACAAAAATGTGCCCCCTAAAATTAAATATGACGATTTCTAGTATTTTTTCATTAGTGTACAAAAAACCAAATTATTTAGGGTGGCTCATTTTAGTTGGAATGCACTGTATTTATATAAAGATTTTTCTTCTTTTTCCACGGAAACTAACCCCTAAAGTATCCCATATAACATTTTTTGCCGGCGTTGTAAATACATTTAATTTACTGGCATTGCCAACACTCTTTAATGGCAAGGCATTGGCAAAAAGGTATCAAAAAGACGCGAAAGTGGGCAATTGGCCGTTATTAGGCCACGTGTTGCAGAAAATGTGATGGCATCCGACATTAATAAGTTATTGGCAAAAAATGCGTTTAAGATGATGGCATCCATCATTAATAAGTTATTGGCAAAAAGATAACAAAAAGACACAAAAGTGGGCAAATGCAGATACTCCCAAGCAGCAAGCTGACGTCTTATTGACGAAAATTGTCGCATATACTTTTTTTTAAAAGCTAAAATGATGCGATATTTTATTTGAAAATTAAAATAGGAAAAAACTCCTTACTGCATGCAATTTCCTTGCAATGCAAAGTACCATCTCTCGGAACACTGTCCAACTTGGAGATGCAGATTTTTCACTAGCCGAAGATTTTTCTTTCAAAGCTAAGTGAGATCACCTACCGCAGACCGCTATCGAATTATTTTTGTTTAATGGGGTTTAAACGATAAAAAGCGAAGATATTGCAGAAACGTAGCAGTTTATTGTCCATTACGCCATCTATCGGTATGTCAAAAAACTATTAAATATATATAATATTTTTTATTAACACGTCTTTAAAATGTTTAATAAAGTTTTAAACAAAATGTTATTTACAGCTCCCTAACAGTCTACTTTAATATCTTGCCTTCTCGACTAGCCATCACCAATTAATCACACAATACACACTTATTAGGTAATGAATAAATTTAATTATGTCCAGAGGCGCATTTACAAATTTGCCGCCCGTAGGCTATTTTATTTTCGCCGCCTCTTTGTTTATCCTTTTTTCTTTCCTAATTAATTTTAAAGACAAAAAAAAAAGGTCCTCATTTTCAATTTTACGTACTAAATAAAGTTCCAAATCTTTTAAATCCACCAAATTATTTATAAGTACTAAATCTGCCGCCCCCCTAAAAAAGTGCCGCCCCCCTAAAAACGCCGCCATGGGCTTCAGCCTACTCAGCCTTTTGGTAAATCCGCCACTGCCGTCTATTAAAAAACTCTTTTTTTAAAAGCGAAACTAAAAAGCTAGAAAACCACGTAGAAAACAAATGCACAAACCGGTCACCTTCGGTCCGGAAATTAACGTAGCTAATTTTACCATCATTTTATTTTTATTCGCTCCAAAATACATAATAAACATTTTGTTTGACCTAATTTTTATTTGCATGATTTTTAACAATAAAATGTTATAAAAAGGCCATTTCCTTTAAATTATGTAAAAAAACATAAAAATAATGTTGTTTAGCTGCCATTATAAATAAAACAGATCAAAAAAATTGCTTTAATGTTAGTTAAATGCCAATGTTAATAATATGGTTTAAAAAGTATGAATATGCACGTTGAAGGTTTGCCTTCAAAAATCCAATATGTATTTGCCTGCAACAAAAAGGCATGTTTTAGTTAATCAGGATTGGTATGCCGCCATTTTTGTATGCTTGCCGGAAATTCGCCTGCATGTAAAATTTATTGGCAATTAAGTGTTTATTTAGGGTTGACTTTTTAATGCGTATAAGATGTTGGCATAATATTGCTACCAATTGCCAATGCTTTACCATCAATGCCAATATGAAAAATGTACATTGCCGGCAAATAGTGTTTGCTGCGGGATGTCGCTTCTCGAAACTTTGTATATTATAAGCGATCTAAAATAAATCAGACAAACAACCTACCTTTCAAACCACAACTCCCGTATCTTTCTTATTATAATATTTCCCTTAAAATAATGTCTTTCGAGATACTGGTTGCTGACGCAGTACTGGATGTGCCACGTCACTGGCGCCCATATAACCAAGGCTGGAAGAATTTTCCGGAAAACTTTCTAATTTCAGTCTTTTACATTCAGCAGGGATCGTGCTAAAATATAACTCATTAAGTTAAGTCTCATAAAAATACAGTACCACTTTGAGTATTTCTAACTCGTGAGATGAAATCATCGGTTTGAAACATTTTTAGGCTTTTATATTTTTCGAGGAATTTTCTTTTGCTTTGACTAGAGGATCTTTTGTTGTAAAGTGGAATATCTTTTCATCTATACCCTAAAATTTAATCATGAGGGAGCAGAGTTTTAAAAGTGTACAATCTTTAATTATATTTTTAAACACAACAGCGCTAAATTTAAATACATCATTTTTTTAGGCTATGACTACAGTTTTTTGACCAATCAAATGTGTGTTTGGTTGCATTACCATGACAACACAAGTATTTATCGGAAATTTCTTTCTCCTCTGTCTGGGGTACCCTGGAGCGAATTATACTGGAAATTTTTTGACATAATCAGTGAATTTGTTTTGAACGCCATGTGTCTGTCATTCGCATACATAATTGAGAAAATGTTATTTTGTACCAGTTGTAGTATTTCCGGGCATAACATAATATAAAATATAATTGTAAGGTCTTTAACGACCCTAAATGACAATTTTATACAGCTTACAGTTAAAAATAAATAACGTATCATAAGACTGAAGTACTATGACATAAGTAAAGAGCAAACGAAAGCAAGGTATATGGGTCTAAAAAAGTAAAATAAACTATTTTTACCAACTCGTAGTAATATAAGGTATATATAATATAAAAGAATAGACAATGACAAGCTCTAAAATTCACATATATTTGCAACTACAATTGGTAAAAATGGAAAGAATATTTATTGTATGGTAGAAAATTTTAAAGCTCGTGTCAAAGTTACAAATATTAATTTAAAAGAATATTACTTAACACAAACTTGGTGTGAGAATTTTCTTACCGAATACCACACGTGCTTAAACACCGGGAGGTTTTTCCGGCCACGAAGTTCCCTCGCCTGCGGCTCGATAATTTTCAAAATATTCGTGACATTGAAAAAAATTTCCAGAAATAAATTTAGCACTAGTGGTATTACAAGAAATGGCCCAAGAATATAATATTTGGGAATATTGTACACTGTGAAACTAGACCCCCTACATGATCCAACCATTCACGGGGTGGTCAAAAATTTGCATAAAATTAGAGAATTTTATTTGGTAAATGAAAGATAGTTGTCGTGGTGCTAGAAGTACTCGTCAGAAAAATTCTATCTTTTTGTGTACTTATAAAAAGACATTATAACACAACAATCTGTAAAATTTAAAATCGATTGACCTGAATCTGAGATAAATTTAATAAAAAATTGAATATGTTACTTAGAGGGTATGCGCTCTTTGTATTCAGGCATCCGTTTTTAGTTATAAAAAGAAACTCCTCAGATAGTCTTTTATTGGAATTATATTTACTTAAAAAACTTTTGACCATCCAATTAATTATAACAGCACCCATAGATAATCAGCCCAATTTAGCTTTAAGTTAAGAATTGTGTGCAAAAATAAGATTAGTTTGATGATGGATATCTAGGGAACAAAACGTTTCCGAAAAAATTCTTTTCATATTCTTGATTAGCTCCCCAAAAACCCTATATGCCAAATTTCGTCAAAATCGGAGTTGCTCCCACTTTCTAGACAATTAACTAATGTCAATTTGCTTTTATTAGCTTGGGTTGTAACTATCACTGATCTATCTATCTATGTGAACGGAATCTTTGAGCCTAATTTTTACCAACTTCCAGCGATTCAATTTCTTTGAAACTTTGCACACGTATCAAGGACCGATGACAATGCAATAATTTAAAAACAGTATCCCGTTATCCTGATTAGGACCGCCAGGATAAATAAATTCCTTTACAGATCCTCTGTGTCTCTTGGACAAAATGGCGAAGGAATTTTTTAGTGAATAAACTGGAGCATTTATTTTTAAAAAACTAATTGATATATCGAACTAAAAAAATGAAAAATAAATAATAGTTTAAAAACTAAAAACACGCTTTTATATGCAACCGAACTAAAATTAGAAAATAATTTTTCATTACAAAGAGTTTGTCACTTCAGAATAAAAGCGTGGGGTGCTTAATATATTAAATGTTATAATTATTCTATTTGCAAATATCTATGAGGGAAAAGTTATGAAAAAATAGTAAATGCACCCCACGCTTTACCTGAAGTGACAAACTCTTTTGTAATGAAAAATTATTTTCTAATTTTTAGTTCGGTTGCATATAAAAGCGTGTTTTTTAGTTTTTTTTAAACTCTTTCAAAAATGTGTTTAGGTTATAGAATTTTAGAGAGTTAGGATCATTTAATTTAGTTTGTTAATTTATTTAAATAATTTACCTTAATTTTTCCAAGTTCTTTCATCACTTTCGAAGGTTTCCGAAAACGCCCGAATTATCCATTAATAACTTTTATGCCATCATGTACTATGGAATTTTCACGATATTTCTCGAATATTCTAGATCATTCTTTACTCTTCCACCATACTATAAAAGGGCGACGGGAAACTCTCGGATCAGTCAGTATAAATTCGACTTTGTGTTGTAAACTTCGAGACATTGACAAGAGTAGATTTTGTCGTTGTTGTAACCATAGTTACGTTCCATTGTTAATAAAGGTATAAAAACGAAGACACGTGTTTTTATACGAGGTGTTTTGGAACATTTGGTGTCAGAAGCGGAACAGAATTACCCAAGGAAGACGAAGTAGTCAAGAAGAAAATTTGAATGCCAGTTGAGACCAGACAACAAACAGCCGTTATGGAGGAAATTAGTGCTCTAATTAAGCTTATGATGGAAAAACAAGAAGACTTAAAAGAAGATCTAAAAGTAATGAAGACGAGCCAAGAATCCCTGAAAGAAGACCTAAAGAAAGAAATGCAGACCAGTCAAGAATCTCTAAAAGAAGACCTAAAGAAAGAAATGCAAACAAGCCAAGAAGACATTAAAAATGAAATGAAGACCAATTTAGAAGAAATGAAGAAAAGTCAAGAAGAAATGAAGACAAATCAAAAAGAAATGAAGCGGGAAATTAAAATCAGTCAAGCAGAAACGAGACAACAAATCGAGAAAATTCAAAATGACATAAAAAAAGGACAAGAACAAATGAAACAAGAGATAAAAGAGAAGATAGTGAAGATTCGAGAACACCTGAGGGGAGAATTTTATCAATGCCAAGATGAGATGAGAAAGGAAATGTTGCTTGAATTAAAGCTTACAAAAGAAGATGTCAAAGAAGATATAGAAGAAATACAACAGAGTGTGCAGTTAGTTCAAGGTCAAATGCAACAAGAAGTGCAACAATTACACCGACAAATTCAAAATATAGCCAGTACAGGTGTCTGTTCCAGGATGTGGTACTCCAGCAACTGTTATGAAACCACCAACTTTTGATGGAAAGGTACCGTGGGTTACGTACCTTAGACAATTTGAAGCTGCTGCTGATGGTAATAAGTGGAGTTCCTCAGAGAAGGCCCGAGCTCTAGTACTTGCTCTTCGAGGAGAAGCCATGGAGGTGTTAAGAAACATCCCCGAAGAAAAGCAGTCCGACTATGAATCGATTGTAATGTTCCTGGAAATGAGATATGGCGAGACACATTTGCAGGAAGTTTATAAGGCGCAGCTCCAGGGACGAAGACAGAAATATAACGAAAGCCTTCAGGAATACGAAGCTGACATCGTACGTTTGATTAATCTGACATACCCGACATACCCAGAAGAAATAAAACAAGAACTAGCCGTGGGTAGTTTCATTGAAGGTCTTCGTGACTCAGACATGAATCAGGCTTTAAGAATGGCCAGATTGAAGAAAATATCGGAAGCTCTTGCCTACGCGCTTCAATTCGAAACAGCCAAACAAACGTCCAGGAGTCAGACAAGAATAAGAAGAATGAACTTTGTACCAGAAGAAGACAACTCAAATAAAGATTTTGCAAGAGTAATGAAGGATTTGCAAGAAATTTTCCTTAAGAAGCAAACAGAAGAAGACAACAGTATGACATTTAGAAGAAGAAATACTATCCGCTGTTGGAAGTGTGGTAAAGAGGGGCATCTACAGAGAAATTGTACCAGATTCAATGCCCCTACTAGTAGTCCGAAAACTCCCAGTAGTCAGCTTCAGGGCGAAAGCTGGCTAGGTGCTACCAAGCCCCACCAACAACAACTATTAGAGTATCCCGGCTGCAGAACAATGGCTCCAGCTTGGTAGTACCTGGAAATGTATGCGGTCGGGAATGTGAGATGGTACTAGATACTGGTTCTACACATACCATCGTGAAGCCGAACATCGTAGCTCATTGTAAAATATTCCGCCCCGAGAAGAATTACATCTTGGAAACTGCCAATGGAGAAGTTTTACCAATAAAAGGCATACATGAAGCCAGAATAACCCTAGGGACAACAACATTCATACAAGTCGTGTTTGTTGCCGACATCATGGACGAAGTTATTCTTGGCCTAGACATTATGGAAAATCAGAAGTTTATACTAGACCTTCCACAACGGGTACTACGAACCAATAAAGAAGAGATTGTAATGAGACTACCACGAAGCAGTGAAACATCGATTCGAGAAGTAGTCCTCACGGAAGATGTTATTCTACCGCCAAACTCAGAAAGCATCATACAAGCAAAGTTTGAAGATTCAGAAGAAGGTGAAATCGTGTTAGTCGAACCATTAGAAAATTGTCCCTTATACGCTAAAGGAATTCTACCAGCAAGAACTCTGGCGCAAACCAAAGAAAATATGGTATTTGTCAGAATGATGAACCTGAAAGATTTCCCTCAACAGGTCAAAATGGGTGACAAAGTCGGTACCTGTCAACCTGCTGCTATGATAGTTACCTATCCCTGTACCACACCTGCAGGAGTCTCCACACGTAAACTACCTGATGCTCTACAAGACCTGTTGATTTCATCAAAATCCTTGTTAGACCCAGTCCAAGTATCTATGCTGGAAGAACTTTTAAGAAGAAATCAAGATGTTTTCTCTTTATCCGAAAAAGATTTGGGTAAAACCAGTGTAGTTCAACATCGAATAAACACTGGAGACGCATCACCGATAAAACAGCCACCCAGAAGAATTCCTTTAGCCAAGAAAGAAGAAGTTGAAAAGTTACTTGAGGACATGCAAAATCAAGGCATCATAGAACCATCCCAGAGCCCATGGTCATCTCCTGTAGTCCTAGTCAAGAAGAAAGATGGTTCCACCAGATTTTGTGTTGATTTCCGAAGACTGAATGACGTCACGAAGAAGGACAGTTTTCCACTACCAAGAATTGACGATACCCTAGACACATTGACGGGGTCAAAATGGTTTTCCACATTAGACCTAAAAAGTGGCTATTGGCAAGTAGAACTTTATCCGGAAGACAAGGAAAAATCTGCTTTTTCAACTGGAAACGGACTGTGGCAGTTTAATGTTATGCCATTTGGTTTATGCAATGCCCCCGCTACTTTTGAACGTTTGATGGAGTTGACATTACGGGGACTAACTTGGAAAACCTGCTTAGTATATCTAGATGACATTATAATTCTTGGAAAACATTTGACGACCACTTGAAAAATGTTGAAGAAGTTTTTCAGAAGCTTAGATCCGCCCAGCTGAAGCTTAGTCCAAAGAAATGTCACCTTTTCCAGAAAGAAGTAAAGTACCTAGGGCATATAATTACCGAAGAAGGAGTAAAAACTGATCCAGAGAAGACTGAAGCTATCCAGAACTGGCCAGTACCAAAGAACAAGCATGAAATTAGAAGTTTTCTGGGATTGTGTACCTATTACAGACGGTTCATACATGGGTTTGCCGATATTGCAAGACCATTACATCGTCTTACGGAAAACAACAACAGCTACGAATGGACTGAAGATTGTCAAGCAGCTTTTGTACACCTAAAGAAAGCCCTGTGCAATCCCCCGGTGTTGTCCTATCCACAACCAAATCAAACATTTATTGTGGACACTGATGCGAGTAACACTGCTATTGGTGGAATTTTGTCACAGATGCAAGATGGCCAAGAAAAAGTAATAGCCTATTTTAGCAAAGTCCTTTCCAAACCTGAACGAAATTATTGTGTCACCAGAAAAGAACTTTTGGCTATTGTTAAATCCCTAGAGCATTTTCATAAATACCTGTATGGCCAAAAATTCCACCTAAGAACGGACCATGCATCACTTAAATGGTTGCTTCAGTTCAAGAACCCTGAAGGTCAGATAGCACGATGGCTACAACGCATTCAAGAATATGATTTCAAAATTGAACATCGAAGGGGACTGAACCATAAGAATGCTGACGCTTTATCAAGACGACCTTGCCCGGATGATTGTAAACACTGCAGCAGACGAGAAGAACATGAAGATCCTGATGAATTTCACTGCCGAAGAACACGTCTCCAGTGCTCTCAAGAATGGGATCCTAAGATCTTGGCCAAAGAACAACTAGAAGATCCCGATCTTGGAGACATTATCAAACTTAAGACAGAAAATTTGGAAAGACCACCATATCAGAAAATAGCCTCCAAGTCTCCAAGACATAAAGGGTACTGGGCCATATGGGACTCTTTGATTATTAAAGATGGCCTATTACAAAGGGTCTGGGAAAGTTCTGACGGCAAAACCCATAAACATCAGATAATCCTACCAACCAAAAGGATCCCTGAAGTATTGCAAGCCTTGCATAATGGTGTAGGAGGTGGCCATTTTGGAGTTATGAAGACTCTTGAAAAGGTTCGAGAAAGGTTCTACTGGCTGGGAAGCCGTGCAGACGTAAAAGACTGGTGCAGAAGGTGTAAGGACTGCGCTTCCAGCAAGGGACCCAAAACACGAAGCCATGGCAAGATGAAGCAATACAATGTAGGGGCACCTTTTGAAAGAATTGCCATAGACATAGCAGGGCCATTTCCAGTTAGTAAATCAGGGAATCGCTATATCTTGGTAGCGATGGATTACTTCAGTAAATGGCCAGAAGTCTACCCAATCCCAAATCAAGAAGCTATAACTGTTGCCGATGTATTATTTCAACAATGGATTTGTCGCTATGGAGTTCCTAGAGAAATACATTCCGATCAAGGCAGAAACTTTGAGTCCGATCTTTTCAAGAACCTTTGTAATCTCCTGGGAATCCATAAAACAAGAACAACACCTCTTCATCCCCAGTCCGATGGTATGGTAGAGCGGTTTAACAGAACACTTGATAACTACCTGAAAATTAAAGTAAATGACCAACAAAGTGACTGGGATAACTGTATACAGCCGTTTTTATTAGCATACCGCTCCGCAATTCACGAAACTACTGGCGAAACACCTGCTAAAGTCATTTTCGGAGCGGAAATATGCCTTCCAGTTGACTTGCTTACAGGACGACCTTCCACCAATGAAGAACCAGCAGAAGACTATGTAAGTCAACTAAGTAAACAGCTACAGAGGATACATGAAGAGGTGCGTACCAAGTTACAAAAAGGAAGTGACCGTATGAAATCCCGCTATGACTTGAAAGCTAACCATCAGGGATTTGTCGTCGGTGAAAAAGTTTGGTTATACAATCCAAGAAGAACCAAGGGGCGTTCACCGAAACTACAGAAGTCATGGGAGGGACCATATAAAGTGGTGACACGGCTTAATGATCTGGTGTACCGTATACAGAAGAGTCCACAGGCAAAGATGAAAGTAGTACATCTAGAAAGGCTAAGCCGTTATCAAGACAGTGAAGATACTTGATCGAGACGATCAAAACTTGGAAGGGGGCAATGTTACAGACTTTCAAAAATGTGTTTAGGTTATAGAATTTTAGAGAGTTAGGATCATTTAATTTAGTTTGTTAATTTATTTAAATAATTTACCTTAATTTTTCCAAGTTCTTTCATCACTTTCGAAGGTTTCCGAAAACGCCCGAATTATCCATTAATAACTTTTATGCCATCATGTACTATGGAATTTTCACGATATTTCTCGAATATTCTAGATCATTCTTTACTCTTCCACCATACTATAAAAAGGGCGACGGGAAACTTCGGATCAGTCAGTATAAATTCGACTTTTGTGTTGTAAACTTCGAGACATTGACAATTTACGATTTTGCCGTTATTGTAACCATAGTTACGTTACATTGTTAATAAAGGTATAAAAACGAAGACACGTGTTTTTATACGATTTTTAAACACTCTGTATATGTATTTTTTTTAATATTTTATACATATAAACCTTTTCTTCTGAATCACCCATTATATCTAGTACAAAACGCGAGCAATAGAACCGTCGTTGACGTAGTATTGAATTTTAATGTAAACTACTTTTTTAAACACTCTGCATATGTTCTGTTGGATATTATTATACATATAAATCCTTCTCTTGAATGACTTCATTCATTAAAAATGCATCAAAATCCGTTGAGGCTAGTAATGTCAATATCAAATTTTAAATGTAAAACATCTTGAACACGCTGTAAATGTTTTTTTGATACATATTATAGTAGATTTAAACCTTCTCTTATATCACATTACCTATTAAAAAACCGTCAATAAAATCCTGTTTTAAAAACAGTAACGTCAATATCGAATTTTGCTTATAGTTTATCCAAGATAGCCGACCCGTGCCTACTTTCTTGTTAAATTCAGCGTCCTTGGATTAAATATAGCCATAACACTTGAATAGTGTAGCTTTTCGACTGTTAAAAGAATTTTACGATCGGTTCAGTACTTCCGAAGATTAGCGGCTACAAACAAACCCACAAACCAAAGTTACAAGACCGGCGGATAGCTTTTGTCAGGGACGTGAGGTGTGAGAATTACGATTTCGGTTGGCAGTTCTGTTCAAAGTTGGTAGCATTATCAGCTGATGACAGAGTCGTGCCTTGTCGAAGCTTTGTTTGGTAAAAACTGTGGAAATTTGCCATTTTCATTTTGGTTGTATATTTTGCAAGGATTTCCAGTTGTTAATGTTTTTGGTTAGTTTAGAGACTTCACATATTATTGGTTCGGACTCGTTTTATTTTAGAGATTTTGATAGTGTTTAGTCGAATAGTTTTCAGTCATTCGTGTTTTTATATACATATGATACAGATGAGTGTCCGCTAATTAATGGTACACAGAAAACCACAGATTTCTTATGCGAAAATACCCATTTAGGATTTAAACAAACATACCTATATCCAAAAGTTAATGATAAGGAAGATACGGGTGTTAAAGGGATATAAATATTTTTTATTCATGCATTTCGATAATTTCTGATATGTTTTAAACATTTTAATAAAACTCGGTATCCAGGAGTTTTTAGATATCAGCTATTTATATCTGCGCAGTTGTAATTATAGCTAATACGATGTTATTGAAGGTACATACTATTCGGGTGCACTGAACAACTAAAACGTGAATACCTTAAAACGGTTGTCAAGACCGATTCTTACTAAGTATACCTTTTTGTGCAGAAAGCATAGAGAAGCTTACTAGTTTACATACATACAGAGTAGTAACAAAAAATTGGGTAGTTTTAGAGAATTTTAAATAGTGTACCCATCGCCCTCTAGTCTACACACAAAATTAATATTCGATCTGAAAAGCTAATGTTTAAAAACCCCTAGATACCGTTTTATTAAGATATTTAAAAAGGGGGAACAATTATCGAAATAAATTTACTTTTTCTTTTTACTATGACACTCCCCGTATCTTCCTTATTATAAACTTTTGGATATTAGGTATGTTTGGTTAAATCTTAATATTTTGGCATAAGGAATCTGTGGTTTTTCTGTGTACCATTCATTAGCGGACACCTGTATACAAAGTTTTTAAAATGGTTTTTGACTTACGGAACCATGGAAAATGCTTTGCTCTGCCAGGTACCTCATCGTCCTGTCGTCGCTTTGATAATTTTTAATTTTCAATATTTAAACCACATTTATGTTTTTGTTTTAAGTTATGCCTATTAAAATAATCCAATAAATTTTGTTTACAACATACAGTTCTTTTTTGTTTTCTCCCTTAATTCTACGCCACTGATCTGCCTAAAATCAAACATGGCCGAAAATGGCCCGACTTGACGTCACAGCCGCGCTAGCCAATATGGCGAATGTCGTGACCTTATCTCATCAATCGATCCTTACCCACTTCAAAAACATTCTTTGTTTAGGTGTTTTTAAAATTTATAGTGCTCAAAGTATAGTCATTGTTTTTGTAAGTTTTTAAAAATTACCCAAATTTAATTTTTATTTTTAGAAAAGAAGAGAATAGAGAACCTCAGAAAAATATATGGTATAGTATAAATTTGGTTAAACCTAGATATTTACCCTGATTCATCTGGAAAACCTTCCCATTTTAATAACTCCAACTTTTTTCGCATAGCTCTTTCCTTTTCCTTTTTCTCTAGCTTTGCCTTTTTGTCTCTATGCCATTGGCTGGAAAGTAAATATTCTATATCTATAATGCCAGGCACTTTCACGTTCTTTTTCTTTTGAACTGCGAGATCTTGTTTTTGTCTTTGTTCTTCCTGTTCTTTACGGGACTTTTTGGAGGATATTGCAGTGTTCCTGTTAAAGATAAGTATTAAGTCATATATAATATTGTAAAGGAAAAAGCTTTTCAATAATCTGTATTTAAACCAAAAATATTCAGCTGCATCTGCAATTTTTTTAAAGATTTTTAAAAAATATTAAAACTTCCTAAAAAGCATAACCCTAACATTTTCAATCTTAAAAGGTTTTCCTTAATTTTTTTAGCAACATTAACACCTTGTATACAGTGTTTAATAATAATTACAAATATTTAAATGGTATATTTCTGAGGTTAAAAAGGGCAGGTGCGGTCATATTAAATTTCCGGGGAGAGGGAGGGGCACAAACCGAAGAAAAGTGCCTAAGATGAGATATATAAAAATAACATTTTGAGGGAGGTGGGAGATTTAAATTTTTTGAAGAGCCAAAAAAGTTTTCTCACCTTTTTTTATTGTTTTCTTTTATTTATAAAAGACTTAATCCATATTTTTGCCCTCTTTCCCACATATTTTTGAAAGGATAAAAAAAAATAAAAGGTCGCCACTTTTCAATTCCACACTCGGCCCTGGGGTGGGGCACATCATCATTAAATGCCTATATTTGCCATTAGGTATGTATAAAATATTTGGTTACAAAGGATGTGGCATGAAAGGGGGGCCATGTATTACACCATTAATTGCAATATAGGTATATAAAAAAATAATATGGAAAATCCTATAACTGTTTTGAGGTAAATCAATTGAAAAAAACTTTTACAGTTAACTAGTTTTGCCATATTATTATAATTTTTTAGTCTTCGGGGATGGAAAGTTTATTAAAATAGAATAGAAAAAATCTTCATCTTAAGGGGGAGCTTAAAGTTCCTTTTAAAGTTAACAGATATCCTTACCCTTCCCTCCTGAATCTACAGCAGTTTTATTGATTAAAATGTTTTTAACTGCCAAAAATACTTTTAGTATCTGCATTTAAGTGATCGTGCAAGCCTTGCATTGATATACTCGAGCTCTCCTAATCTGCTTTTAATTTATTGTTTATGACAAATTATTTTTAAGCACTATTCTAATATCCTCTAATAACGTATCGTAGATTTTGCCAGTCCGGCCTAAACGTTTCCAAATACCATTATTACCAGCGCGCTATATTTATTCGGAAATTGGGCATTTTTTAAATGGTTAAAAAAACCTTCAGACATACAAATTAAGTAAAAATTTTTTAAAAACATTTTTTTAGCATCATTATTTGCTTTTAACACATATTATGCTTAAAGAATTATGTAAAACATAAATTCTCTCTCTCTCTCTCTCAGAGCCAATGAGGAACCTAAAGATAAGAAGTTAAAGAGTTCAGCTTTTATTAACTTGGGTTGTAACTATCTCATCTGGCTGCCTATGTAACGGAATCTTTGAGCCTAATTTTAACCAACTTCCAGCTATTCGATTTCTTTGAAACTTTGCACACGTATTAAGGACCCATGACAATGCAATAATCTGCAAACAGTATCCCTTTATCTTTTTTTTAATCGCCAGGAAAAAAATTCCATTATATTATAAAAACAACACCTAGATGCCATCTGTTGGAAAAATTTCAAACTTTGCTATTAAATGAAGAAGAAATTTTTTAGTGGATTGCAAATGTTGGCAACGGTCCAAACATTGCCTGGATTGCCATCTGTTGGCAAAATTTGAAACTTTGCTACTTAATGAAGAAGAAATTTTTTAGTGAGTTGCAATCTTTTGCAAATTTTAAAATTTGCTACCATTGTCATTTCATAGGGGCTGGTTATTTTCTTTTTGCTGCTTAATTAAATAGTATGTTCTAATTTACTGTTATATTAAGAATTTTGTGCAATATAACGAACTAAAAAATGAAAAATAATTAATAGTTTAAAAACTAAAAAACACGCTTTTTATATGCAACCGAACTAAAAATTAAAAATAATTTTTCATTAAAAATATTTTCACTTCATAGTAAAAGCGTGGGGTGCATTTTACTATTTTTTCATAACTTTTCCATCATAGATATTGGCAAATATAATAATTATAACATTTAATATATTAAGCACCCCACGCTTTTTACTATGAAGTGAAAATATTTTTTTTAATGAAAAATTATTTTTTAATTTTTAGTTCGGTTGCATATAAAAGTCCTAAAGGACTTGGTCTTTCCTTTTTTTCTTTTTGTGGGCAAATCTTGTAAACGAAGATATCGAGCTTGGGGTGTAAATGCTGAACCTATATAATTAATTTAATATTATTAAGAATTATGAATACATAGAAAACGGGGTTTCAAAAGGTGTAAATCAAATATTGTGGGCCACTTTAGCTTTAAGTTAAGAATTATGTGCAAAAATAATATTAGTTTGATTATCCCCTTTGATGATGGATATCTCGGGAACAAAACGTTTCCGAAAAAAGATCTTTCATATTCTTGATTAGCGCCCCAAAAAACCCTTATATGCCAAATTTCGTCAAAATCGGAGTTGCTCCCACTTTTAGACAATTACCTAACGTCAATTTGCTTTTTAAATATGAGGATGGATATCTTGAAAATAGTACGTGTCCGACTAAATTCTTTTAGATTTAATGTAGTGGTGGTAGATAAATAATAAAATTAATGTAAGTAGTAGTAGTAGTAGATAACAAAAAACCCCCGAACCTACCCTAAAGTTCATTAAAATCGAAGATGCGTCGAGTTTGTAAATTACTACTGAAATAAATATTTTACAAATGAAGTATCCCAATACATATCCATTTATAATAAAAATCCAGTACAATTTATTAAGAAAATTAGAAATATATGGCTTTAGGGGTATTTTTTTAAAATGGATTAGGTCATATTTATCTGAAAGAAAAACTGTTTGTTTAATATAGAAAAAATATTGGTGTAATTATAATAAAAACTCTTTATATAATTTTAGAAATAACTCCTGCATTGATCTTCTTATACCACATTCAAATATGATTAAAAAATCTATAATTTATGAATCAAAAACATATTGGTAATTTTCTAGAAATCTGCGGCAACTCCGATTTTAACGAAACTTGGTATACGGGGGTTTTTGGGGCGCTGATCACGAATCTGAGAGAATTTTTTGGTGGAAACTTTTCGTTCTCGAGATATTCATCATCAAAGTTTAAATTTGAACTAAGCTTATTTTTACTATATTTCCCCTTCTTTTTGCACACAATTCTTAATTTAAAACTAAAGTGTCACACAATATTTGATTTTCACCTTTTAAAACCCTGTTTTTCTACGTTTTTACATTATATTTGCATTAAATTGCGTGGCTTTTCTTTGATAATCCGGCAACCATACATACACATAGGGCTTCATGGCACACTGGGATTAAAATGATTCAAAGTATAGCTATGCCATTTAATGCAAAAATAATTTAAAATACGTAAAAAAACAGGGTTTTAAAAGGTGAAAATCAAATATTGTGTGCCACTTAGCTTTAAATCAAGAATGGTGTGCAAAAAGAAAGGGGGATATTGTAAAAATAGGATTAGTTTAAATTTCAAGTCTGATGATGAATATCTCAAGAACAAAACGTTTCCGCCAAAAAAATCTTTTAGATTCGTGATCAGCGCCCCAAAACCCCGTATACCAAATTTCGTCAAAATCGGAGTTGCCGCAGGTTTCTACAAAATTACCAAGATATTTAATCATTTACCAAACTATATAAAAATATTAAAAACATAAAAAATCTAAAAATGTGTTAAAACAATTTTATTTAAAAGAGCGTATTACAATTTAAATTAATTTTTCGAAGATACATTTCCATAAAATATATTTCTTTTTTACTATTATACATTTGTGTATGTAGTTGTTTATGTTGTATATGTATATATAGTTTATTGTTTTGCTTTGTCTACAAAGATATCTAAATATTTTTCATGACAATAAAGCTTATTATTATTATTATCTTATTATTAATTGCTAAATTAATTAACCTTTTTTAATAAATAAATACTAAATTTTTTACCTATTGTTTCCGATGGCCTAAAGTATAACTGAGTATCCTTCTCCGGCAGCCCTTTTAAAATATTTTTTTGCAAATATTGGAGGATACTCCATGCTATCCCTAATTTTTTGTATATCCACAGGACTTTGCGTGTCAGCATCGCCAACCGGCAACCAAGGTTCCCGCGGAATGATTTTCGGACCATACTTGGCTTCTAATCCCCTTTCCATAAGTTTTTTTAAAACAATTAATGTAATTATTATTAATATTCTCTTTCTTTTACATTATTTGTATTTACTGTCAATTATACTTTTAAGGTTTGTTTTATTAAAAGTTTTAGCTTGGTGACTGTGTTATAGAATGTTTCCATGGTTACAAATACGCGTATTGTTAACCTGGTAGCTATGGCAGCAGATATGTAATTTCCATTATGGTAGGGGAGCATAAGAGGGGATTTCGGGATTTACTTCAGTGCTTAAGAATAATATAATATATTTAACTAAAAATGGAAAAATAAAAACAGCCCGGTGTCTGACAACAAATACCTACGAATATATATTATTTATGCAGCTCTAATCGGTTTTTATTGACATGCAGCATAATATTTATTGATTTTATAAAAATAAATATTATGCTGCAAACTAAATTAACAGTAATATTACGAAATCTAAATTTTTTGGGCTCGTAACTTAAATAATCATTTTTATATAAGGTGTAACAACAACAAGCTTAATGTGATATATTGCAGTATTATTATGTAAAAATAATATCAAGTTTTAGGGTTTATTCATTAGGTACCTAATTTCAAAAATAAAAGACACATTTTTTATTAATCTAACACCATTTAAACTTTGTTTGCACTTAATTTATTTTTACGGTCGATTAATATTAACTCGGCTTTGGAAAACAGTCTTTCACATGGCTTGGCGGTGCCCGCCACCCTCCACGTCTAAACAATATAAATATCATATCAGCTTAAATCACTGTTTTCCTTCACATATTATTTTTAAATAATAATTCATAGGTATATCATATTTCGATCGGCGCCAGTGATTTTCCATTCACCGGTGAAATATCGCGGCTATTGATATATCGCCCAACACTAGATCAGCGATCATCCAATGCGTGTCGATGCCGATTGCAGTTTAATATAATATACAGGGTGCCTCACCAATAAAAAAACTTTTTTTTCACTCTGTATATTATCACCGGTATCACCGTTAAAAAATCTTTAAAAGAGCTTTAAGAAAATACCACATTTGATATGTCTATCTCTTATAGTTTTGGAAATATGGCCATCCAAATCAGCCACACCTTTCAGTTCGCCTGGCAGATACTTGTGCTCATCGAAAACGCCTGTATTTTTTTTCAAACCTTACTATGAATGAACTAAATCCTAAAAAATGTCTAGCTTACAGCTTCAATTGTTTTTATTTTTTATTATTTTTTTAAACATATAAAAATATACAGGGTGGTGATGTGAAAGGCTGATGCCTGCCAGGTGATTATTTTTGTACTTAGCAAGCTATGACTTATTACTATTGAGAATTAAAATTAAGGAGCACAGTGTTGGAATTCGGTAAACAACTGATAAAAATGTGTATCTAGATTCAATTTGGCAAAGAATATTTACATAAATTACCTGATTAGTTATTAAACTATAAATTACGAAAAATATTAGGCATCATTGTCTGACAACCTAAATAACACAAAGCAGGATAATAGTCAGTGTTTCGAGAAACTTTATATATAGCCATAAAGCGTAAGTTTTTTGTTATTTAGACTTGAACTGCAGATAAACCAAAACTAACTTCGCACATTTTGCTTTTTTGTTGAATTTTTAACGAAATTCATGATGGCAACCACTTAAACGCTTAACACTAGTTGTAGAGTAACTATTTTCTTATTTTTTATTACATTCATCCCATAAATCATAAAAATTCTTTAAAAAATAGAATATTAACTGCACACAACAGAAAGCAAAACTTAAATATGAAATGTCATTATGTTCTAAATTTGCAACTGCAACGTTGCCAAGTCGCTTAATTTGAGTTTTCAATACCTCTAAATTCTCGAAGGGTTCACTAGCTCTGGGACTTAAATAAAAACAATATGTTAGTTTATATAAATTTTTATTATAAATATATTTCAGTTACAAATTTAAATCTTAGTTATATACAAAAATATATAGGTAAAAAAATATGACATTTATAAACATTTTACATATACGTAACTAATTTACTTAAACTAGTTCTAAATATTTTGTGTATTTACAAATAACAATTATTTTACAAGTATTCTATATTATACAAAACTAGTTTTAATAGAAGTACTTACGAAGCTGCTTGTAGGTACTTACTAAAGGGAGTTATTAAAAAGGTACAGAAAAAAAGCTCTATGTACTAAAACATATTTTTTTCACTTGCTAAACTGAGAAATTGCTATTATTTACTCCATTTTCCTA
Source organism: Listronotus bonariensis (assembly GCA_014170235.1). NCBI lineage: Eukaryota > Metazoa > Arthropoda > Insecta > Coleoptera > Curculionidae > Listronotus > Listronotus bonariensis. Next base: position 98,302 of record JACEGR010001765.1, on the reverse strand, counting down.
ACCATAATTAATATTTTCATCCTAGGTAAATAGTGATAATAAACAAGACCTAGGTTAATAATGAGAACAATTTTTATATCAAAATTTGACACGTACCAAATTTTTACATAAATAAAGCCATTCTTGACATTTGATACATTCAACAAATTTTTAGGAAATTACTAATGCCAAAATTAAAATTGTTTATCCAACACTTACATATAATATCTACATAATTGATCAGATTTTGAGGATATAAAGTGTACTATAAGTCACTAGTGAGCTAAAGTACCCTTTAGCTCACTAGTGAATTATAGACAATACAAAATTTTGTTGCTGGTGTTGACAATGACAAGTAACAAATAATGGATGACGTTTTCAAATTATTTTCGATATTAAAAACGATTTATACGAAAGTGTTGGATAAAATTTTGTATTAGACACGTGAGTTATTACATATAAGTCACTTAAGAAAATTACTCTCTCTCGCCCTTCGGGCTCGAGGAGTTAAACTTTTCTTGCGTGACTTATATGTAATATTACTCACTTATCTAATAAATAACTATAATATATTAATGTTAGCAGTGAAAAGGATTCTATGTATACTTCGGGTGAGAAAGCTATTATTTACCTCGCACATTATTAAAAATTCTCGGTCAATAATAGCTCAGTTCTTACCCTAGGTATAGAATATACTATTTACTACCTAATAAGTAGAAAAGGTCGGCTTTTTTCTGACCAGGCAGTAAAAGACACATTTTAAGCATGACAAGTGTCATTGACTGCTTTACTAACACTTAATAGCACACGTAAGAGCTTATTTTTTTTATTATCAAAATTTTCCTAACCTGTGTCATAACTAAACTTTAAAGTACTATACCAGGCATGCCTATTGGAAATTCAAATTAAGGAGCACAGTATTGCAATTCGGTCAAACAGCTGATAAAAACGGATATCTAGATTTAATTTGGCGAAGAATATTTACATAAATTACCTGATTAGTTATTAAATTTCACGAAATATATTAGGCATCATTGTTTGACAACCTAAATAACACAAAGCAGGATAATAGTCAGTGTTTCGAGAATCTTTATATATAGCCATAAAGCGTCAGTTCTTTGTTATTTATAGACTTAAACTGCAGATAAACCAAAACTGACTTCGCACGTTTTGCTTCATTGCTGAATTTTTAATGAAATGCATGATGGCCAACACTTAAACGCTTAACACTAGTTGTACAGTAACTATTTTCTTATTTTTTATTACATTCATCCCATAAATCATAAAAATTCTTTAAAAATAAAATATTAACTGCAACAACAGAAAGCAAAACTTGATTATGAAATGTCATAATGTTCTAATTTTGCAACTGCAACGTTGCCAAGTTGCTTAATTTGAGTTTTCAATACCTCTAAATTCTGGACCTTTCGTCGTCGTCGAGCGAAACAGATCTTATGTAAATTTTAAGAGGGGTAATTATTGACTCCCTGTACAATCTACAAAAAAAATGTACGATAACTTTTAAAAAAAATAATTATAAGCGAAACGTGGCTTATTTAATTAAATGTAATTTCAAAATTACCAAATTTCGGATCAGGTAAAACCAAACAGGCACCTGAAAAATGAATGTTATCACTGACATGAGGAAAAGTGTCGATAAAGCCGGCTGTCCATGAGAGCGGTTTTCCGCCCGAGTATTAAAAATACGCGCAGAAAATCCGCTGACACGTCCATTGTAGCGGAAAAAAGTGTTTTGTTTTGAATATAGTGATTTTATGTTAGAATTTTCTTTGGTTGATACTACGGTTGTGAAGGTCACTATATGTCAATCATCATCGTTCTGTGGGATGGCAAATGGATTGGATAATGGATAATAATATAAATCTTATTATCATGGGCTTTTTGAAGTTGAGAATTATGCAGATACTATTTTTATTGGCTATGAACTTTTCTTTCTAAAAAATGTTTCTAACCCAAAACCTGTAGCTCCTTTTTTTGTCTTTTGGGTCGTATTGAAAGTGGGATAAATATAATTTTTTTCGCCAAATATCATACTGAAGTAAATAATTAAAATAAGTATAGTTAATGTCGTCCATAACACTTCTTTTATTTAAAATGAATCTTTAACGTCTTGTCTAATCTTCAAGCAACAACTCAACATGCTCATAAACTAGTTCAAAGTTATAGTTCCTGGCTATTCATTTAAAAAATCAACACAATCTAGTGGAAAACGCAAAAAGTTAACTTCATCTCAACTTTTTGCGGATCTGCGTCGAAAATAGCGGGAAAAGCATTTTAAATTTGCACTAACCAATCACAACGCTGAATTATCATCCGCAAGCGGAAAACTGCTCTCATGAAGAGCCAGCTTAAATCAGTGAAAGCCTTATAATAAATTGTTTGCTGGTGGCTACTGTCAGTTTGGTTTTACGTGAACCGAAATTTGGTAATTTTGCAATTACATTTAATTGAATAACTCAAGGTTCGCTTATTAAAGTTTTTTGAAACTTGGCACGAGGGTTTGTTAGATTGGTCTCTTTAAAAAGTTAGGCTACATTTTTTCTATAAAATGTACAGTGATGCCAATAATTAACCACCTTAAAATTAACATGGAATTTCCTATGTTCCGCTCGAAGGCGCACCACCCGGTATACATACACATAAGTCAAAATTTTACAAATACATTTAATTGTGTAACCTAAAGAACTGGCAGTGAAAGGCAGTGATGTTTTTAAAAATTAATAAATAGGATTTTAAATAACAAAAACCTTTAGCAAGAAAATTATAATCCTATTTGTGGTAATATACAGGGTGATTCAAAAATAGATCACGAAACTTAAGGGGTTATTCTACTTGACAAAATAAGGGTAGAGCTTTATATAAATTTTTTCAAAATGTCATTCGTTTTTGAGTTACAAGCCTTTAAAGTTCAATTTTTATTTTTGGCTTTTTCACCACACAAATTGATCTTTGCAGATTCTAAAATTTTAAGACAAAAGTACTTTTTTAAATTCCGCCAGAGGGCACTTTACCTAAAACTTAAAATTTATTTACATCATAACTTTTTATTTTGACAGATATCGCAAAGCTGGGGCGCCATTTTATAGACAATCAAAAACTTAAAAAATAAGGTACTCTTTATTAAAGTCAATAAACCTCACCGTTTAGGAACCAATAGACATCAAAGTTTTCATCAATTTCAATCAAATTACCTACATAAATACAGGGTGTCCAGTAACTCAACCGACAAACTTAACCAAACGCTTCTACAACAAAAAACAACTTTTTTAAAATTTTTAACGCCCATAGTTCAAAAACGTTTAGGACATATGTTTATATGAAGTTTTTTTCTTATTTGTTGATTGTATTTATGTAGGTAATCTGAAATTGATGAAAACTTTAGATGTCTATTGGTGCCTTAACGGTGAGGTTTATCGACTTTAATAAAAAGTACCTTATTTTTAAGTTTTTGATGTCTATAAAATGGCGCACCCAGCTTTGCGATATCTGTCAAAATAAAAAAGTTATGATGTAAATAAATTTTAAGTTTTAGGTAAAGTGCCCTCTGGCGGTATTTAAATAAAGTACTTTGGTCTTAAAATTTTAGAATCTGCAATGCTCGATTTATGTGCCAAATATCAACTGGATTGGTTAAAAAATAAATGCAATATGGCGAAAAAACCAAAATAAAAATTGAACTTTGACGGCTTGTAACTCGACAACGAATGCCATTTTGAAAAAAAATTATATGAAGCTCTATCTTTATTTTGTCAAGTAGAATTACCCCCTTAAGTTTTGTGATCGATTTTTAATCACCCTGTATAACTTTTTAAAATTGAGGCCCCCAGATGCAAAACGGGGCAAATCCATTTTGCCGAAACTGATAAATCTAAAAAATACACATTTACATATAATCTTTTAAAAATAAATTATATTTTTTTGGTGATATGAGAAGGGCCATCTTAAAAATACACCAACTTTAATTATTTTTAAATATAATGTCAAAATTTAACACAAAAACTTTTGTCTCGTCGTAATAATTTACTAATTGAATTTGTCCGATTTTACATCTAGGCTTCTCAATATAATTTTACTATACAATTAATTATTGAAAAAAACATATTTTTATATAAGGTACTAATAATCTAAAAGAACATTTTGCCTTTGCAAGACTTTCTATAGATAACTATAAAAATAAAAATATCAGTCACGAGCCCCTAAACCTAAACTATAAAGGGGCTCAAATCCAGTCACCTCCCTGGGAAAATCAAATCCAGTAGGTTCCTGTATTCTGGCCTGTCGAACAAATTGGTGTCTTGACTGGAAATTATTTATCTTGGAAGAAAAACTGTTTTGAAACACAAATCCACATTGGGCAGTGCAAACTTCGTCTCGAAGAATATCTTCTTTGGACCATTCTCTTAGTAGTTGGTTGCAGTCGGTTATTTTTAAGGAGGCACAGGTTCCCTGAAAATTAAAACATATAAACTGGGTGTGCCAACTTTATAGAAGAAATAACTTTATCCCTGTACATATAACAAAAATGACCCATATAACATTTTTGCCGGCGTTGTACATTTAATTTACTGGCATTGCCAACACTCTTTAATGGCAAGGCATTGGCAAAAAGGTATCAAAAAGACGCGAAAGTGGGCAATTGGCCGTTATTAGGCCACGTGTTGCAGATAAAGTGATGGCATCCGTCATTAATAAGTTATTGGCAAAAAAATGCGTTTAAGATGATGGCATCCATCATTAATAAGTTATTGGCAAAAGATAACAAAAAGACACGAAAGTGGGCAAATGCAGATACTCCCAAGCAGCAAGCTGACGTCTTATTGACGAAAATTGTCGCATATACTTTTTTTTAAAAGCTAAAATGATGCGATATTTTATTTGAAAATTAAAATAGGAAAAAACTCCTTACTGCATGCAATTTCCTTGCAATGCAAAGTACCATCTCTCGGAACACTGTCCAACTTGGAGATGCAGATTTTTACACTAGCCGAAGATATTTCTTTCAAAGCTAAGTGAGATCACCTACCGCAGACCGCTCTCGAATTATTTTTGTCTAATGGGTACGGTTTAGACGATAAAAAGCAAAGATATTGCAGAAACGTAGTAGTTTATTGTCCATTACGCCATCTATCGGTATGTCAAAAAAACTATTAAATATATATAATATTTTTTATTAACACGTCTTTAAAACTTTTAATAAAGTTTTAAACAAAATGTTTACAGCTCTAACAGTCTACTTGAATATCTTGCCTTCTCGACTAGCCATCACCAATTAATCACACAACACACACTTATTAGGTAATGAATACATTTAATTATGTCTATTAAAAAACTCTTTTCTTTAAAAAAGAAACTAAAAGCTAGAAAACCACGTAGAAAACAAATGCACAAAGCGGTCACCTTCGGTCGAAATTAACGTAGCTAATTTTACCATCATTTTATTTTTATTCGCTCCAAAATACATAATTAACATTTTGTTTGACCTAATTTTTATTTGCATGATTTTTAACAATACAATGTTATGAAAAGGCCATTTCCTTTAAATTATGTAAAAAAACATAACATAATGTTGTTTAGCTGCCATTATAAATAAAACAGATCAAAAAAATTGCTTTAATGTTAGTTAAATACCAATGTTAATAATATGGTTTAAAAAGTATGAATATGCGTTGAAGGTTTGCCTTCAAAAATCCAATATTTATTTGCCTGCAATAAAAACGCGTGCTTTATTTAATCAGGATTGGTATGCCGCCATTTTTGTATGCTTGCCGGCAATTCGCCTGCATGTAAAATTTATTGGCAATTAAGTGTTTATTTAGGGTTGACTTTTTAATGCGTATAAGATGTTGGCATAATATTGCCACCAATTACCAATGCTTTACCATCAATGCCAATATGAAAAATGTACATTGCCGGCAAATAGTTTGCTGGGGAGCTTAATATCAGAGTTGATCTATGCATACAATATGTCCAAAAGCCTGGAAACGTCTAATTATCTCGGAGAATTTTAACCAAACTGGACGAAATTCAGGGCTCCAGGATAAAACGTTACTTGGAATTCAGTGCTAATATTGGCGGTGTTGCCAGATCTTCAGTTTCGCAGAAGTCAAGTCAAAGTTTTTAAAAATAAATGAGATACCTATTTTTAAGTTATTATTGGATTTCTGCTGTTTTTGCTATACAATGGTTTAGAAGTCCAATTTTTCTTTTTAAGTATTGATAGCAAAAAAAAATTATTTAAACTAATAGGTGTAAAGTGCGTAGGTATTACCGTTTACACCTTGCAAATGTTAAACTGTTGATGTTGGCTTGACAGTTCTGACATAATTTGAATTTCTAGATAGAATAAACAATAATACTCATTATTAACAAAATTTAAAGGACATACAAGATTATAAACAGAAAAATTCTACACTATGTTTCCACGGGCCACTTTTTGAAGTTGATATGGGCCACAAAAGTGGTTTAATAGCAGCCAATCCGACCACAAAAAATAGTTCATCCAGGCGCTGCATTTGTTTTGTAGTCAGTTGACGGGATCGGCGACTAACGGTGACACAAGTTTAATTGTGGTTGTCAAAACGCCCGTGTAAAAGGAGTAAAATTTTATCATTGTTGGAAACGGAACTACAAGCTGGTGACAGAAGACCACACACTAACCACTTTTGTTGCTCATATCAACTTCAAAAAGTGGCCCGTGTTTCCACGAGCCACTTTTTGAAGTTGATATGGGCCACAAAAAGTGGTTATCTACTGTCGCCAGCTTGTACTTCCGTTTTCCAACAATGCTAACATTTTTGTGGTAGGATTGGCTACTATGGAAACAATTTTTGTGGTCCATATCGACTTTAAAAAGTGGCCCGTGGAAACACGGCCTTAATGTTTATTTTTAATTACCCGTATGATGTTCATTTTTAATTAACCGGAGCATTTTGATATTTAGAAATATAAATTGAACTAGGTATTCCATATGTCAAAACTGACGCGGTATTAGTTTGAAATTTGCTAGGTATAAACGGTAGGTACTACATACGCAGTTTACAGCTCTTAGTTTTACCAAATTAAACATGTTTTCTGCCATTATTAATTTAAGGGGAAAATTGGACTTCCATGTTATTGTTTAGTTAAAAACAGCTGGAATTTAAAATTTAAAAACTGCATTGATTTCTGCAAAACTGAAGATCTGGCGACACCGATGACTTCAACACTGAATTCAGAGTATGCATGGTTTAACCTTGGAGTACCGAAATTTTGTTTAATTTGGTTCAAAACTTTCTGAGATATTTGAGGGTTTCAATAATTTTGGACACACTGTATATACTGGAGAGGGTTATGACTTTAGACTCGGTTAGGGATGCGAGAAAGGGCAAATAACAGGGAAAAATTGGTAGGACTGGGTAAAGTCAGTTTATTTAATAAGCTGATGATCAATCTAGCGACTATTAGAATTAATGCATTTCGTTTTGCATTGTTTCAAAAGCGATTAAAAACACTTGTCTTATTAGCAGTATACTACTTATCTTAAAAACTCGTAAAAAAATATGTATATTAGATATTTTTATTGTAAAATTAAATTAAAAGTCAATATTTCTTAAAATATAAAGAGCGTTTCATTTAAAAATAAACCTAATTGGACAGAGAAAACTTTGATTTATAGAGCAGTAAAGTTGGGACACTTTGTATAACTAAGCTAAAAATTACCTACAGATTTTAATATAACAGCTGGGTCAACATTTCCTTTAAAAAAACTTAAATTCCTTCTTTATATTACTTACCCCTCTAGCAGAACATATGCAACTGGTACAAGGACTAGGAAACGCACTTTCCCCAAATTGAATATGTCTTCCTCCAATAAAACAACCCTGTCCAGGTGCGTTTTCTCTCCAAGCATTGAAGTCTATAGTGGGGTGGACATTGCAAGGGACCCTATAAAGAAAAAAACTATTTATTCTGACTCAGATTACTTATAGATAAAGCTATAACTTACATAAACACGTGTTCATAACAAAGTACTACCATTCCAATAGGCAAGCCGCAAATTGGAACCCTTCTAACGATTGCGGCGCGACGCGAGAGACAGCTACTACCACAAAAATCAATGCTTTTTCGAGTACACGCGTCGCTACTTATGCTGTGCTGCGTAGCGTCGCACGCCTTAAGGTCGGGCCACATATAAACGCACCGAGCCCGGATTCACGGTGATAACGCCAGTGGGCAAATTTATTCGGAAAACTTCAAAATCACTTTTCATGCCTTCAAAAATATAAAAGCATTTTTGTTAAGCCAAGTCTATTGTTTTATGTATGTATATCTCTTTGTTTAAATAAAACAGATTTTCCTATTTATCTCTGTTCCTTTTTGTACAAACTTTAAGTGTAGTATAGATAAAAGTCTGGCCACACATAACCGCACCGATGTCCCACAAGACCCGTCTGAAACATGCCCAGCCAATGAAATTATAAGTGGATCAGATAGCGCCGATGTTCCCCAAACCAAGCTTTGAGTTTACGGGCGTCATCTTTTATTTCAGTTCATTACGTATGAAAATTAAAAGTAAGTGGTTAAAGGTTAGTTGTTGTAAACAAACAATTAAAGAAAAAGTGATTTTATAAGTAGGTATTAAAAAGTGTAAAATTAATTTTATTGTTACATCTTGTAAATAATATGTGAGTAAAAGTTGGGAATACATTGTTATTTTTTTGTTTTATAAGTGTTTTTAAATTAATATTTTGAGAAATCAAATAAACTTTTAACATCACAAGTTCGATGCAAAGTGACTAATTAAAAATGCGTTGCAGCCGACGCGGCGTGTGACGCGGCGCGATGTGACTTACAAAGATTGGTCGGTGATGTTTGTTTACTTGTTAAAATGCGGTGCGGGATATGTGGTCGGACACAAAGCGGTAATAATAAGCCCACGGCGTTTAATTACAACGGTACATTTCAAAACCGAGACACGGCCGTGCTATGGTGCAGGATTTGTGTGTGGTTATATGTGGCCAAACCTTAAAAGTTACCTTATTTGTAAAGATTTATTTTATAATCAGGTGATATTTAAAGTGTGGTATAATTGACTCATATTACTGCAGTTTGATTAAATACAATTTTTTGCACCGCATTCCCTACATTTTACCAGGGAAACCCACGGCCACGGGCTTATTGCGGATATGTGAGACCCGACCTTTATACGTGTCTCAATTTGCGCCTTGCCTTATTGTTAAAAAATTAAATAATAACTTTTTTGAACAACCAGTTTCATTTTTTAAATCTAAGTTGGCTTAGGTTAGACTTAGAAATCAATTTATTAATTTTTTTAATTAAAACTTACGACTGTAAATTTATAATTTCCTTACCTGGGATTAAGGAAATTTGAGGGTAAGTCAAAAGCAGCTCTCTGCATATCACTATTACCATCTAAATTATCACAGATTGTTTTAGCTAAAGTTACTTTTCTAAGTTCGGCTAACTGAGCTTCGGTAAATCGTACTACTGGGTCAATATTTTCGTACCTAGAACCACCAAATAAACATAACTTTAATTAAAATAAAAATATACAAACATTTACTGATAAATTTTAGATAAAATATGTACTCTTACAGGGTGTCCCACCGGAAACTGTTGATATCGATTTCTCAAAAATTAGGAAAATTTATAACATCATAAAGTCAGTAGGAGACATACATCTAAAATATTTTGACAGTACTATAAGTTAATGTCAACTTCCCTATTATAAATAATATATATTATTTATTTTTTAGATTCTGCTTAAAATTCTAAATATAATTTATGAATAGTGTTCTATACCTAAGTCCAACCGTTTTTAACTTATTTTATATTTTATGTCAAAAGTGACTTTTGGAAGCCATTACACAGCCATAAATTTTTTCTAAGTAAAAGCCTATAATATGAGTTGGGGTTGAGTTTTCGTAGAGAAAAGTTTTTGATAGACTGTATTATTATATTTATATTTTTAAAGATTATTTTTGACCACCCTGTATTTATTAATTGTGAAAATATCGATACAGTCTACAAAAGAAGTTCTGTCTCTACGAGACACCCAACCTCAAATCATATTAAAAGATTTCTGTTTAGAAAAAATCGATGGTTATGTAATGGCTTGCAAACGTTATTTTTGACATAAAATATAAAATAAGTCAAAATTGGACTTGGGTATAGAATATTATACATAAATTATGTTTATCCAACACTTACATATAATATCTACATAATTGATCAGATTTTAAGGATATAAATTGTACTATAAGTCACTAGTGAGCTAAAGTACCCTTTAGCTCACTAGTGAATTATAGACAATACAAAATTTTGTTGCTGGTGTTGACAATGACAAGTAACAAATAATGGATGACGTTTTCAAATTATTTTCGATATTAAAAACGATTTATACGAAAGTGTTGGATAAAATTTTGTATTAGACACGTGAGTTATTACATATAAGTCACTTAAGAAAATTACCTCTCTCGCCCTTCGGGCTCGAGAGTTAAACTTTTCTTGCGTGACTTATATGTAATATAACTCACTTATCTAATAAATAACTATTAGAATGTTACGCAGAATCTAAAAAATAATTTATATATAGGGTGTTTCATTTAAAATAAGGAAGTCGACATTAACTTCTAGTATAAGCGGAAGTGGTAAACCTGTCAAAATATTTTAATTGTATGTTCCCCACTGACTTTATTGGAAATTCAAATTAAGCAGCACAGTGGTGCAATTCGGCCAAACAGCTGATAAAAATGGGTATCTAGATTCAATTTGGCAAAGAATATTTACATAACTTACCGGATTAGTTATTAAATTTCATGAAAAATATAAGGCATGACAACCGAAATAACACAAAGCAAGATAATAGTCAGTGTTTTGAAAAACTTTATATATAGCCATAAAGCGTAAGTTCTTCGTTATTTAGACTTGAACTGTAGATAAATCAAAACTGACTTCGCACGTTTTGCTTCATTGCTGAATTTTTAACGAAATCCATGATGACAACCACTTAAACGCTTAACACTAGTTGTAGACTAACTATTTTCTTATTTTTTATTACATTCATTCCATAAACCATAAAACTTATTTAAAAAATAGGATGTTAACTGCAACAACGGAAAGCAAAACTTGATTATGAAATGTCATTATGTTCTAAATTTGCAACTGCAACGTTGCCAAGTCGCTTAATTTGAGTTTTCAATAATGTTACCAAATTTTTAAAATTTTCGTAAGCCTTCTTTTCAAAAGATCGATCGCAGAAGCTCCTAGTGGGACACTCTGTATAATGCTTTACTTTTAATAAAAATAGTAACGTTATAGTTTGACAAAGCTTATGGCTTACCAGAATCTATCACATTTCCTTAAATGTCTAAATTGTATAGCGATGATACATCCAAACGTTGGTCCTACAAGACCACCCTGTAGAGGTCTTTCACTCATCCCTCCTGGGAACAGATCAATGTCATCCACTGTGGCGTAAATGCTTTTTAACCTTTGGATCGTTTCTCGAGGTATTTCTCTGATTAGGTCCTCAAACGAGGTTGCTTCTCTTGAGATTACAGAGAGCTCTGTAATCGTTGTAAGAAGGAATTCCTAAAAAATAGAATACTTTAAATACCTACTTAAAAACTTAGGGAAAAAATTTTAATGTTCTGTTTTTGGCGAAAATATTCACGGCCAAATATAACTTTACACCCATTATTTTATATTGATACAAGCAAACAATGCTAAAAATTACATGTTACAATGGCTTTAAATGAGATGATGATGAAAAATGTCATCTAATACTTATTCTTGATTTATGAGCGGCCAAGTCCCATTAAACTTTGTGGACGTCACATTTGAGTATAACCTTAACACATTATATCTTTAGCGACGGTAGCTTCAAAAAAGCGTTTATTTCTTTTAAGCCAAAATGTTACCTTAAAATTCTAGAGATTTAAATTAATTATTATAAAACTTACCATGATCTCTTGCTCTCTGAATATTAAGGGCGATCAGATCAACGCCTGAGAATGGAATCTTGTGATCTTCAAAAAGATGATTTGTTACTTCTCCCGTAATGAATTGATCCAAATTTTCCATTGGAGTTGAAACCATACCGCGACCTATGTCATCAATAAGGCCAGGCTAGAAAGAACAAATTATATTAGTTTAGGATCCGAATAGAAAATAAAATTGTTTTCTGGCTAACAGGAATTACGCGGCTCGTTTCCCAGAGAGAAGAGCTCCTGACGAAAAGTGTTTTAGGAGACTTCTTGCAAGATTTGTTGAGACGGGAAGCGTTTCCTATAAGAAAGAAACTCGGTCAAAATCCGCTACTAACGAGGAAAATGAATTGCTTGTGTTGTTATCAGTAACTGAAAATCCTCATGTAAGCCAAAGACAACTGGAGGAAACAACAGGAATAAGCGATACGTCAGTGCAGCGAATTTTAAAAAAGAACAACTTTCACGCTTACCATATTCAGTTACATCAAGCATTAACGGAGATAGATTTTCAAAATCGAACAACCTTTTGTGAATGGGCAAGAAACAACTTGCAAGAAGATCCTTTATTTTTCAATTACGTTATGTTTTCAGATGAAGCGACATTTCATAATGGAGGTTGTGTCAATAGACATAACTTTCATTATTATTCTTCTGAAAACCCACGAATCATCAGACAAATTGATCGTCAACATCAATGGTCCGTAAATGTTTGGGGCGGAATTGTTGGAGAATATATAATAGGCCCACATTTCTTTGAAGGTCATTTAAATGGCGCTATGTATTTGGAGTTTTTGCAGCACGAATTACCAAGGCTATTGGCTCATCTGCCCCCACAGATCCGAAACAGAATGTGGCTCCAACAAGATGGAGCACCACCTCATTTTTCACGGGATGTTATAAACCATTTGAATCAAAATTTTGGCAATAGGTAGATTGGAAGAAACGGGCCGATTCAGTGGCCACCCAGATCACCGGACCTGACGAAGCTTGACTTTTTTCTTTGGGGTTATGTTAAAGGGCAAGTATATCAGGATCCACCAACAACTGTGATGAATATGCAAGATAGAATAAGGCAGGCATTTGGTCAGGTTTCTCCGCAAATGCTGCGTGAAGTGGAAAGAAACTTTGAACGGCGTGTTAATTTATGCTTAGACCAGAACGGAAGGCATTTTGAACATTTATTTTAGTTGGTTATTATTACAGTATTTTTGATTTTTTTAGCAAATAAATTAAATTATTACCTAAAAATAATTTTAAAGGGCGATATGTGTAAGTAACACAAAAATAGGGACAGATAGAGACTTTGGGTTTATTACCAAAATTGTTTACTGACTAAAGCTTTATTAGACTAAATAATAATATACAGGGTGTTCCATTTAAAAAAACCGAAAAAAAACCTATTGAATTTTTGACTATTGGGAGGTTATTTTTGAGCACCCTGTATGTTGAAATTAGCCTAAACTTATAAAAGGGTTTCTTTTGACCCTCTTCAATAAGATTTAACCCTTTTTTGGAGACAGTAACCTCTTCATCGACATGGGGAATTTTATTCCTGTATCGAAGTTTTTTCATATCTTTTTAAGAAAATTTAATTTTCTTAAAAACCAATAATTTAATAAGTCTAATATTGTACACATGTATAGACAAACATAAAGGACTCCCAAATATGTAAAAATATTTGAGGTGTTCCATTTAAAAAAATTGATCAAATTCTAGTAAGGCAAATTTGAGTACCCTGTATATAAACAAAATATTTTCCAAAAATAGACTTTAATCTCTTATTCATAAAACACTTCAAACGAGAAATCTCTAACTTTCATAGTTTAGACGATATAGAAGCCCGACGCACTAATGAAGCACCCTGTATGTCCGGAGTTGCTTCGATTTAGAGATACAAGTCGTTAAAGTTTAGGAAAAACCAGTAGTTGGCAAATACAGTAAATGGCAAAAATAAGGTAAAGAAAAAGTGACTAAGTGCCACACAAATATGCTTACCTTCATCATTATATCCGTTTTAAAGAAGAAATCTCTAAGCAAAATAGGTGGATCAACAATATTATAGTTGTTATCCAACCTTGGAATATGAGGCCTCAAAAGCGAATGACCAATCCTGTATGCAGCAGCTGCAAACTCAGTAAATATCGAAGGGTTGCATGAAGGATTATATTCCTTATAATATCCTTGAGGAAGAAGTTTTAATCCGTACAAACTCATTGCGTTCCATCCTAAGATTCGGGGTAAAAATTCGTTGTAAGTTATGTGTTGAATATTAGCGATAACAATTCTTCTGGATTCTTCAAAAAGCTTTTCGTGGCCCCAGTGGGGGTTCACGGCATGTAGAGCATCTCTGACTCTGTTATGTTCTCTCAAATATACAGTGTGAATCATGGCTAGACCAGGCTGTTCTGAAGCTCGACCGTCACCTAAAAGAGTATCATTATTATGCAATCTATTTAATGTGTTAAGTGATAGTGTATTTTCTTTTTTTACTTAAGAATATCAAGTGTATCTACAATATACAAAAAAATAATAAAAAGTCTTTCATAAACTTGATTACAATTTAGGTAATTATTTTTGAGAAAAATTATGAAAAAGTCAAGCCCTTCCTTAAATTGCGTATTTTTTGACACTAGGGCCTCAAAATAGTAATTTATGTTACAAGTGCATAAAGTGATACTACGCGGCAATCCCATGAGTAAAAAATAGACACTTCAAGCATGTGTTACATACTATATTTTTTCCACGACCGTATAAAAATTTACCAAAATACCATTTTGTACATGTTTTATTTATCTAAACTTAATCATTTTAATTTTTGCAGCACAGCCATTACATTGCAACAAAAACTCACAGCCTCCTTATTTTTTAAGAGACATTTATCCTCTTTATAACTATGCATTTATTATTTAATTTTAGAAAATCGCATGAGTCGCGTGAGGTACTTACTTTTTGTAAAAATAATACTAAACCAGTATAATTTCGTTTTCAATTTTTAGTCATCCAAATACTATTAATTTTCAATAATTTCTATTAAATTTATTTGCAAACTGTCAAATTTTAAAACTAGTGACATATAAACAAAAAGAAATAATGACGAAATCAAAGGTAACTTGACCGTTTGGTTCAGTTGATGTCGCGTTTACTGTTACATTGCATAAATTGATATTAAAGTTTATTGTAGTAGGCATTGAAACGAAACACTAATTCAAAGTGTGAAAAAAAGTGTTAAATTGTTAAAAAAGTTACTTTTTTACACTTTATGTAGTGTACTAAAATGAAGTACTTTATCTTTATGTTAACGATTTAAAAAACTGCATTTTTTAAAGGTCGTGGAGAAAAATTTATTTTTTAACCCCCCTTTTATTTTTAAACGGAAAATTCAAATTTTATGATATTAAACTGATTCAATAATACTATATTTTGAGCGAAATCGACAGATAAAAATTTGAACATGGCTGCTGGGTGCCATCTTGGAAAAAATAGTTTAATGGTAAGGGGTTCTTGTGGCACATCATTTTAAAGCTCCTGACGAGTGCTTTATAGCCCTGAGATACAAAGTCAATATATTTATCTACTACAAAATGGCGGTACTTTTAAAATAACCTATATACCTGATTTGAAAGCTCATATTTCCAAAACCAATAAGTTAGATGTACTTAATGTGGTATTTTTTCAAAGCTCTTGTAAAGAGCTTTATACTGGTGATAACATAAAGAGGAAGATAAAAAGTATATATTTTTTGTCATAAAGCACTCTGTATATTATATTACCTTTAAAAAACTTTTAAAAGATACCACACTAAGTTACTAACTTATTTACTTTTGGAAATATGGCCATACAAATCAGGTATTTACGTAATTTTCAAAGTGTTGATATTTTGTATTAGTTTAAGCTATTGACTTTATATTTTAGGGTCATAAGCTACTCATTAAGAGCTTTAAAATGATATGGGTCAAGATCCGCAATTTCTATTTAATTTTTTTCTAAAGCGGCCTACAGACGATCAATATTATTGCGCAAAATATCATATTGTACAATATTATTGACCGTTTGTGGTTTATATTGAGAGCTTGTACAATGATATTGTGTCAATCAAAAACAGTTTGATTGTTATTGTGCAATACTGATTTATTGTGCCGTTTGTGGGTAATATTGCACAAATATTTCAGTTTTCAAATACGAAAGAGTATTTGTTTTACAAAAACAATTACACAAATATGGGTTCAAAAGCAATATAGAGAAAGAAATAAAGACTTTTTCTTATTTTCAAACATGTTTTAAGCAGCTACTTTTTCTTATCCATGCTTTAATCGGTAGTTACAAAACAAAACTAGTTATTGTGCAATATATTAAATATAGTCTTTGCATAAATATATTGCACTGTTTGGGGACGACTAGCAATAGTACTGTACAATATTTTGCCCAATAATATTGATCGTCTGTGGGCCCCTTAAGACGCCAGGCCGCCATGTTAAAATTTTCATCTGTCAATTTCACTCTAAATTATAGCATTTATGCAACAATATCATATTCCAAAGTTTAAAATAGAGACATTTTTAGTTAAAAAAAAACAGGGAGGAATTAATGAAATTTACTGTAAAATTACAAAGTGGGACATCATTATTAAAGAAATCCAAAAGGCAAAACACCCTGTAGAATTGGAATGGTTATCAAAAAATGCGCAATACAAATAAATAATAGTTTTAAAAAACCAAAGAACACGCTTTTATATGCAACCGAACTAAAAATTAGAAAATAATTTTCATTACAAAGAGTTTGTATTACAGTAATAAAGGTCAAACAATGAATCATAATTATATACCTTAAAATAGAATTATAATAAAATTTAAGATAATAACAGAATAATTCACTTCAGAGTAAAAAGCGCGGGGTGCATTTTACTATTTTTTCATAACTTTTCCCTCATAGATATTTACAAATGAAATAATTATAACATTTAATATATTATGCACCCCACGCTTTTATTCTGAAGTGAATTAAGTATTCTGTTATTATCTTAAATTTTATTATAATTCTATTTTAAGGTATATAATTAGGATTCATTGTTTGACCTTTTATTACTGTAATACAAACTCTTTGTAATGAAAATTATTTTCTAATTTTTAGTTCGGTTGCATATAAAAGCGTGTTTTTTAAACCTATTAATTATTTATTTTTCATTTTTTAGTTCGATATATCAATTAGTTTTCTGCGGACATGTGATATTGGAATGTTTCACGAACTGTTTCGTAATCTAATCATTTCATTTATTTAAAGCTTCATTGTTGCATGGGGTTTTCCGTTAGCTTAGAGCAGTCAAGTTCTTCAATCCGCATACAAGTCTAATGATCTCACACGACTAAGTGCAACATAAGCTATGTCCAGCCGCAAACAATCGCGCATGCGCAGATAAACGACTGCACTAATCGACTGTACAATCTTGCATCTTGTGAACCGTCGAAACCCAACTCAAGAAAATCTATAAAGGAATTTACTTATCCTGGCAATCCTAATCAGGATAACGGGATACTGTTTGCAGTTTATTGCATTGTCATGGGTCCTTGATACGTGTGCAAAGTTTCAAAGAAATCGAATCGCTGGAAGTTGGTGAAAATTAAGCTTAAAGATTCCGTTACATACATAACATACAACCCAAACTAATAAAAGCGTGTTAAAAAAGCTCGACGTATGCCGTCTATTTTTTCAAAAATTACTATCTAAATTTTACTTAACGATGTGCAAGGTCTAGAAAGCAGTGTATAGTTAAAGGTATGCAAATAGAAAATATATTTTTTACCTGCGATAAAGCAATAGCCTGATTGCGATCTACATTCTGGATGAGAAGGACTTCGTGGCAACACGCCTTTTGTGTTGGGAAGGTCGGTCCAGTTCATTTTCCCATGATTTCCTATTAATTTTTGTAATACGCATGGATTTTCTCCATAAACCTATAATCATTAAATCATATTTAAAAAACTGTTCTATTTTACACTTTTTTATAATTTTCTAACAGTTTTTCGTTTGTTGCGTATTAAATATACTTAAATATAAATAATTTCATTTCTTGAAAATTTATATTTAAATCCAAATAATAATGAAGTTGCTGCAGCTATTTTTGTGACTTAACTAAGGCTTTTGATTGTGTTAATCATGAAATTTTATTAAGAAAATTAGAAATATATGGCTTTAGGGGTATTTTTTAAAATGGATTAGATCATATTTATCTGAAAGAAGCCAAATTGTCAACTTAAATGGACAAACATCTGGGGGTAAATGTATTACATCTGGTGTACCACAAGGTTCTGTATTGGGACCACTTTTTTTGTTATATATAAATGATTTAGGTTCAGTTAAAATTAATGGCGAATTTACAATATTTGTAGATGATACTACAATTTTGTCGCATAAAAAAATGTAAATGATTTAAACACAAATGTCAAAAAAGATATTTTAATAATTAAACAATGGTGTGATTCAAATTTACTTTTTTTAACATAAATAAAACAAATATATTGACCTTTAGGTGTAACCTTAATAATATCACTTTAAATAATGAAATTATTAATAATCCTTCATTTATTAAATTTCTTGGTATTTATGTAAATAAAAACCTTAATGTTTCAGAACATGTTGAAAACGTATGTAAAAAAATTAGCTCAGGTTATGTTCTTAGAATTATTTCTACTGAACTTGAATTTCCACTACTGAAAACTAGTTATTTAGCATTAATTAAATCAACAATAAGATATAGTATTTGTTTCTGGGGAAACTCTAGTCAAAATCTATTAAGCTCAGTTTTTATTTTGCAAAAAGAGCTATAAGAACTATTTGCAAAATCAAATCTAGGGAATCTTGCAAACCTTTATAAATTAAACATAAGATATTGACACTGACATCTATTTTTATATTGGAAACTGTTTGTTTAATATATAAAAAATATTGGTGTAATTAAAACTCTATATAGTTTTAGAAATAACTCCTGCATCGATCTACTTATACCACATTCAAATATGATTAAAAAATCTATAATTTATGAATCAAAAAAGATATTTAATCATTTACCAAATTCTATAAAAAATATTAAAGACATAAAGAAATTTAAAAAATATGTTAAAACAATTTTACTTAAAAGAGCGTATTACAATTTAAATGAATTTTTCGAGGATACATTTCCATAAAAGGTATTTCTTTTTTACTATTATATATTTGTGTGTGTATCTGTCTATGTTGTATATGTTTATATAATTTATTGTTTTGCTTTGTCTACAAAGATATTTAAATATTTTTATGACAATTAAGCTTATTATTATTATTAATTAATTAATATAAGCGCGCCACCGAACCGCAAAAATGGGTATCAAAAATAATAGTTTAAAAACTAAAAACACGCTTTTATATGCAACCGAACTAAAAATTAGAAAATAATTTTTATTACAAAGAGTTTGTCACTTCAGAGTAAAAAGCGTGGGGTGCATTTTATTATTTTTCATAACTTTTCCCTCATAGATATTTGCAAATAGAATAATTATAACATTTAATATATTAAGCACCCCACGCTTTTATTCTGAAGTGACAAACTCTTTGTAATGAAAAATTATTTTCTAATTTTTAGTTCGGTTGCATATAAAAGCGTGTTTTTTAGTTTTTTAAACTATTATTTATTTTTCATTTTTTAGTTCGATAAATCAATTAGTTTTTTAAAAATAAATGCTCCAGTTTATTCACTAAAAATTCCTTCGCCATTTTGTCAAGAGACACAGAGGATCTGTAAAGGAATTTATTTATCCTGGCGGTTCTAATCAGGATAACGGGATACTGTTTTTAAATTATTGCATTGTCATCGGTCCTTGATACGTGTGCAAAGTTTCAAAGAAATTGAAACGCTGGAAGTTGGTAAAAATTAGGCTCAAAGATTCCGTTACATAGATAGATAGATAGATAGTTACAACCCAAGCTAATAAAAGCGTGTTAAAAACCACTACCACCACCACACGAGATGTATACACTATCTGTCTGAATGTGGTAGACAATGATTCAATAGTGATATTTAAAGAATTTTTCATTATAAACAATCATGATTTTTAATTTATTTCAGAAGTACGATCTGTTTGTCGAATGCTGATCTTCAAAAAATGTGACATATACTCGGCAACAAAATCAAATCTTTCAGGTCTAAGTCACAGTTAAAATAGTAGTAAAACTCTACAAGTTACTGCTACTGGTAGGGGAAAATGGCCTAAAATGGCATATTTTATAAATTTTTGCCTATATTTCAAAAAATAATAGTGCGATTTATTATAACAAATCGTAAAGTGCTTTTAAAACTTATTCTTAGCCATTACTTAAGACAAGGTTCACCTGATCCAGCATAGAAAAAAAGATAACGACTATTTTTCATAATGTTTCAAATTATGTCATTTTAGACATGGTGTTAGATAAAATGACACAATAGCTTAGGCTTTAATGCATTGCATATACCTTCAACAGACGATTTTAAGGATTCTATAAAGTAAAAACATATACATTAAATAAATTTAAAACTTGTATTAAAAACATTTAATGTTAAGGTATGTAAATAAATTTGACTCTTTTTTAATGTAACAACAAAGTTCAGGGAAAATATCTTTGTTCTAGGGAAGACTAAGAGCATTCAGCATGGGCCCACTTTAAACAACCTTGGCATATAGATTTCGTTTTATATTTACCAACCATCAAGAAAAAAAGTTTTTGACCTTAACGAATACGTTAAAGTAGTATGCCATTTACACTTAACACATGTATGTCATTTTACCCAAAAACGACAATTTAGCAAACATGTTTAAATTTTGAAAGTATAAATATACCTATTGCAATCATATTTATAAATAAACATAGCCAAATGATTGTGTTTCAATGAATAAAATAAAAAAAATTGTAACAAAACTATGCAACTTTGCAAAAATGCACAAATTCCAAACTGATTAGAATTCTTTTGCGGTTGCTTGAACTTATAATGTTGTGCAAAAAAATCAGAGATATGCACCTGTACGGTAATTTTGATACTAACTGCAGTGATCATATTACACTCTCCAACACGTTTAAAAAGTCGCTGCTAAAGCGGGAAATTCAAAAATTATGAAGTGTGTCATTTTACCTGAGTATGCCATTTTAGGCCAGTTTCCCTACGACAATTTACATTTCAGTGGTTCTTTGCAAAAATAAACTTTAACATTTTCTTTTGATTAAACGGGTGCCATTTTTTGAAATATGAGGTTTTAGAATAATAATTTGAATATTTATGTTAACCACTTTTTTGTTTTATATCCATACGTAATTATTTTAGCAATATTAGGCTTACTTAAAATGTTAAATGTAAAAAAATAAATAAAATTCGTTTTGAGAGTTGTAGTTTCGTTCAAGACTTACCATAGACCCATCCAGAAACGCGGAATTCTGATTAAGCTGCTCTCTAGGCCCCAATTGTTGCTGGCCAGGCAAAGATCTCATAAACGGAAAACATATTTTTCTCCAGAAGTTAAATTATAAGCAGGATAATGATCACCCGGTGGAACGTGAATTGGATTACACTCAGGATGTACAGTTCTGGCACTGTCACATGATCTACAACTTGGTATTGACTCGTGATGACCCTTGTGGATGGGCGTCATGGTCAAGTCGTGGTCCACAAATTGAGCAAACTGCATTACCATTAAAGTGTATCGTTTGTGCAAGTTGCTTATGTCTGGATGTACTGATCTTGAGATAATCCGGGGGTTTGGTAGAGGTAGGCCAGTTACACCAGTAATTCTTGGTTTGGAAATACCTACAAAACAAAGAGTTTTGGTAAGAGATCATTTAACAAAATTATGTTTTTGTAAACAATATGTAGGGTTTTTTGATAATACTTTATTATACAGGTTGACCGGAATGAGGTAAATGATAGGGGTAATAAAGTGAGCCGAAATAAAGTAATTATCACTCATGGTTCCCAACAGAGAAACTCGTGGTTCTGTGCGTATGCATCCCTGTACGGTCCAACTGGACAGGCCCCGAATTTCCCACTTTGTTCGTTCTTTTATCCCTAGAGTTTCTAGATTATGGAACCTGCTGCCCGCGGAGGTTTTCCTTCCCCGCCAAATCTTCAAGTATTTAAGCCCCGTGTCAACAAACTCCCCTCTGACCTCGCTTAAGACACCCACAGTACGTTAGTATTTAGGCTTTCAGCCTTCGTGGTTTGTCCAAAGATAAAAAAAATATTTACAAACCGGACGCATCGCCGATTTTATTGAAATTTGGTCTACGTGGATTTTTGGGGCGCTGATCAAGAACTGGATTATTTATCGGACACGTTTTGCTCTCGAGATAATCATCATTAAACTTGAATAGAAAACTTACTTAAATTTACCATATTTCTCCTTCTTTTTGCACGCAATTCTTAAGTTTTCTGCTACATTGACATGACCGTTGGATTATCACCTCTTAAAACCCATTTTTTAATTTATTTTACCCATTTAAAGGGGTGATTCGGCTTGAAAAATAAGGGTAGAGTTTCATATAAATTCTTTCAAAATGTTATTTGTTATCGAGTTACAAGCCGTCAAAGTTCAATTTTTATTTTGTTTTTTCGCCATATTACATTTATTTTTTAACCAATCCAGTTGATATTTGGCATACAAATCGAGCTTTGCAGATTCTAAAATTTTAAGACAAAAGTACTTTTTTAAATACCGCCAGAGGGCACTTTACCTAAAACTTAAAATTTATTTACGTCATAACTTTTTTATTTTGACAGATATCACAAAGCTGGGGCGCTATTTTATAGACAATCAAAAACTTAAAAAATAAGGTACTTTTTATTAAAGTCGATAAACCTCACCGTTTAGGCACCAATAGACATCAAAAGTTTTCATCAATTTCAATCAAATTACCTACATACATACAGGGTGTCAAGTAGCTCAACCGACAAACTTTGCAGGGCGATTCTACGACAGAAAATAAGAAAAACCTTTATATAAACATATTATGTTCTAAAGTCTTAGTTTTTAAACTACGGTATTTAATTTTTTAAATTTTTAACACTCCGTAGTTCAAAACTAAGACGTTTAGGACATATGTTTATATAAAGTTTTTTTCTAATTTTTTAATGTAGAATCGTTTGGTTAAGTTGTTGGACACCCTGTATGTATGTAGGGCAATTAGGATTGAAATTGATGAAAACTTTGACGTCTATTGGTGCCTAAACGGTAAAGTTTATCGACTTTAATAAAAAGTACCTTATTTTAAGTTTTTGATTGTCTATAAAATGGCGCCCCAGCTTTGCAATATCTGTCAAAATAAAAAGTTATGATGTAAATAAAATTTAAGTTTTAGGTAAAGTGCCCTCTGGCGGTATTTAAAAAAGTACTATTGTTAAAATTTTGGAATCTACAATTTCGATTTGTGTGTCAAATATCAACTGAATTGGTTAAAAAATAAATGCAATATGGAGAAAAACCAAAATAAAAATCGAACTTTGACGGCTTGTAACTCGAAAACGAATGACATTTTGAAAAAAATTATATGAAGCTCTACCCTTATTTTGTCAAGTAGAACCACTCCTTAAGTTTCGTGATCGATTTTTGAATCATCACTGTATGTTTTGAATCAATAAAAGTTTTTTTTATAGAAATAAATATTTAAGTATATATATATTTTTAAAATAATTATGTGATAATATCTTAACTTACCATCTTCATATGCACTAGGAAGCAATCTGTTAAATGTAGTTAAACTTTTACCCCATTTGGGATGTTTTAAATTGTTGCAGTGACCAGTTAGCGTTCGGTATGGAGACGATGGATGGCATGATTCCATTTCGTCGCAATGTTCGTCGTCGTGTAAAATTTCTGACGGTATAAGTGACGAAATGTCGACATTTTGTAAAGTGTCACCTAATTCTTCGGTAAATAAAAATGAAAGGGAACGTCCTTCTAGTGCATGTCGTCTTCTTCTTCTATGCCTAAAATTAAAACGAGATAAGTTAAAAAAAAATAAAAGTAAATAATAATTTTTATAATTTGTTTTTAATAACACTTAAGCAAACATAATAATTTTGGAAAATAATTTTATTGCTTTTAGAAAATGTACTACTTACGTCAGTGAGTTTAATATTTCATTTGAAGCAAACTCTAGAAGAAGGGAGTGATTAGCCACTTTTAGGGCTTGTTTGTTGGCTTTACTGAATGAAGCAGCTATACCGTGTGGTGATTTAGGGTCTATTCCTCCAACTAAAAATGACAAAATTAATAAAGCTATGACCGACCGTTTCTAAAATAAATTTAGTTTTATAACAGCTCTATCATTTAGGAATTTGGAATACATTTATTTAACTAATGAAACATTTTGGAAATATATGATACATTGTTTTAAAATTAAACTAAAGATGTTTAATAACCATCTTAGGTAATTATTTAAGGCCAGTACTTTCAAGTTATAATTTCACAATCGAGAAGAATATGATACACATTTCTAAGCGAAAATTTATTTTAGTTTTATTATAAATATTTATTGTTAGCATGTTGTGTTGTTTTTGTTTTGTAAAATTCTGTGTTTTAATATATATTTGGAACATCTTTAAAGAAAGATGTGATCTTGTAGTGGTCTTATAAATAATAAACTGAGCAAAGTTGCTGCTCTTTATTTTTTTTATCTTCCACGAAAGCTAAAAGCCTAAATACTAACGTACCATGGAGGTCTTAAGCGAGGTAAGAGGGAGTTTTATTTACACAGAAATTAAATACTTGAAGAGAAGATTCGTGGGGTAAGGGATGGGAGAAGGGAAGATT
The DNA here is from genome assembly GCA_014170235.1 of Listronotus bonariensis. Lineage (NCBI taxonomy): Eukaryota > Metazoa > Arthropoda > Insecta > Coleoptera > Curculionidae > Listronotus > Listronotus bonariensis. Next base: position 73,509 of record JACEGR010001765.1, on the reverse strand, counting down.
TCCGCAGGCTGCAGATTTTCTTCAGAGCAGAAACTATGGAATTACCTATAAAAAGCGATAAATCTCCCACAGTCTGACGATGGGCAAGGGAGGGAAGCCTTTCTGTACGTAAAGGATCATTTATACGGCGAACATCTCTTTTTAAATGGAATCACGAATGCTAAGGGTTGTGAAGGATGCCATGCTTCAGATATGAGAACAATATTTCAAGGGAGGTCGGATTTAGGTCACATACAAAGTGAATAAATTAGAAAGGGAAAAATACTTTTTGGCTCAAAAGAGAAATCCAAGCTTTTATTGAAGCTGTCAGTGGCTATAGATACAATGTGTTAATGCCAGTTAAGGTTACTTCTCAAATGTGACGCACACAAGATTGAAGGTGTCTTTGCTCTGCAAAACTTAGCCGCTCATAAGTAAAGGTTGAGTATTTGATGACTATTTTCGCGACAAGGAACATGATTGTGTTTTGGATGCACTAACATGGACAAAATTAATCCTCATATTTTGCATGCTAAATTTATCGCCTGCACAATTATACTTTTGGCTAATGATCCAAAAGATTATTAGAACTAAAAGTTTGTAAGGGTAGGTCAATTGATTTGGTTTCCGCACAAACTCTATATCCTGGAACCCCGATCGAAGTGGTTCCAATTGGCAAGTAGCCAAAGGGTATATATTATTTACATGTGAATTTACCACAAAAATACAGAACATAGTATTAACTTCCGATAGAAACAGTTGATATTAGCTTGAAAAAATGTATACGTTATGATTTTTCTAAATAAAAACAATTTTGTAAATAAAAAAAACTACTTACTGGTACTCCATACTTTATACTCCATCTTCCTTCTATCCAAAACTTTCTGTTCAGCCTTAGCAAGAGCATCCATAAGCAGCTCCTCGCTAACATCCACCATGGGATCCATTTCCACCCATTCCACCAACTGAGGAAGGGGATGTTGGTCACATGGTATTCGACCATTCAAAAACTGATCTTCCACCACAAATGCTTTTGGTTGAATTCTTCCCAAGTCATCAGTGTTCGCGCAGAGCAGACCCGATAAAGTGATTTTCTTGATTTCTTTTAGTTGGGAGGTAGTTAAAGAACTAGGAGGCAAGTCGTTTTCGTACCAAAATCGATCACTTTTTTAAGGAGGATAAATTGCTCTCTTAATAGACAGTTGAGTGTAGGACCTACTATTGCTCCAGGTAAAGGTGTTTCAAGCAGTGCACCAGGAAGCAAATCAATATTCTCCGTTCTGTTATACAAGTACTTCAATGCTTTAACATATTCTAGTTTCATTCCTGACTTCAAATCATCAAATTTGGGTGGTTTAGGAAAAGTACTGTTTCTGCAGTACTCCAAAATTTTCACGTATCCAGGAATACCATGGTCTCGACTCATGTGTAAAAATAGAGCGGCTGTGTCCCAGTCTCGACGTAGAGGAACTGATAAATGCATACTGGGATTTTGAGCTGGTACAGTAAGCAAAATATCAATCATTTCTGCAAAATTTTCGGCTGTTTTGTTCATCTAAAATAAGAAAGTCTATACTCTGGGCCTTGTAAAATTAATAATTAAACTAGTAAGTCAAGTTATTGTCACCTAACACGACTACAATATACCATATAGTAGCTTTCGTTTGAGAAGATGCCGTAGCACGTTAAATTAGCAAAACGCGATTCGCTGCCATTTTAAATATTCGCTCGAGAAAACAGTCAAGATATTTATTGAAGGGGAACGTTTTTACAACAAGTGGACGGCGCCCCTTTACCCCTTAACCACCAGGGCCACCACTCCAAAGATTCTTAAATGAGAAGGCGGGTCGAGTGATACATCATTCTAAAGCTCCTGACGAGTACTTTATAACCCTAGAATATGAAGTCAATATCTTCACCTATTACAAAATGGCGGTACTTTAAAAATTACCGTAAATACCTGATTTGGATGGCCATACTTTCCGAAACTAATAAAGTTAGATGTACTTAATGTAGTATTTTCTTAAAGCTCATTTAAGAGATCTTTTAACGGTAAAATAATATACAGGGTTCTTAACTAAAAATATGTAATTCTTCTACACCTTTTGTAAAACGTTCCCCCTCACAAATATCTTGACGTGTTTCAGCGATTTCACAAATCTGTCTCGTTTCGAAGATAGCTCGAGGGAAAGTTTTTAAATGAACCCTGTATAATAGCATTCTTGCTTAAAATGACGTTCTAAGTTAAAAGTTGTTAGAACTAAAGGTAAAAGAATTTCGAAATGTTTTAATAAAACTTTTAATATTTATATTATTACTAACATTATCATGTGACCACAAGAAAAAAGAAATTGAGATCCTACAGGTATGAATTCTAACTTATACAGGGTGTTTTAAGTCTATTTATAAACGAAATAACTTTGCCACTGTACAACATACATAAACTTAAAATAAAAAATGTTTATTTGATTTCTTTTTTATTGATAGTACAAGTTAATATACAAGGTATCTCAAAAACATAATTTTCATTGTCAAGTAGGTTTTTTTAAATGTAACCCTGTAAATTTTAACAAATTTTAGGTCTGCTGGTTTTTGAGATATCAGCAGTATGCTGATTTAGTCATTACCGATTAAAAGTGCAGAAAGAAAATATTATTTTAGGTCTAATTACTTTTAAATAACTCTGTCACTATCAGAAGGGCAAATATTATTATAACATGTAATTAATTACCTTTCATTGTAAATACTACCATAAAAGTAACATACCTACGGATAAGAGAAACCATGGCATGCTAAAATTTTCGTACCGCTTTTGCGGCAGGCTTGGCGGCAGGCTTGTCATTTTTCCAGTTTACACTTTAAATGAGTCGGTCGAAGCCTCGTCTCGTGTAACATCAGCGGTCGAGAGACACGTAAGCTTACTGAAATGACTAACTGGCGGTGTTTCAACGAGAAACGAATAAAATTATATTGGGAGTTTTCGCATGACCTGTCCTTAAATCGGCTATTCCATGATAACTCTTATAATTTCCTTACTCTATGATACTACCAACAGGTATGTTAGCAATTTAGTTTATTATAATATTTGTCAGTGACAGAATTATTTAAAAATAATTAAAACCAAAATAATATTTTCTTTCTTAAGTTTTAATCGTTCATGAGTCATTTCAGCATACTGTAGCTATCTTAAAAATAAGCATTTACTTGACGTAAGTGTGTTATTCATTTTTAATGTAGAATTTAATACAAAGTCAAAATTTGTTAAAATATACAGGGTATTCCATTAAAAATAAACACTTGACAATAAAAATTTTGTTTTTGAGACACCTTGTATATTTACTGGTAAAGTCAATGAAAATAGTGTATTTAAATAATCATTTCTTATTTTAGGATAATTTTTGTATCTTGTACAGGGGCCAAGATATTCCCTGTATAAATAGAGTTGAGACATCCTGTATATGTTTTACTATCCCCTGAAATTTTATCTAAAATTTCATCTACTTTCTACTTAAGGTATATGATAGCTCAATATTTTTTAATTACTTACCAGGCTGCTTGGCAGCATTGATAGTAAAGCTGGTAATGCTGTTAAAAGCCACTTCGTTAAATACGCCAGCTTTTCTGGAACTGGAATATTTAGAGAATCTTCCATGGGGTTTTAGATTTAATTCCGATGTTACTATTGTTTCCTACAAATAGAATTTATTACATATTTGCAATAAAGATTTCAATATCATTGAAATTTAATTAGTTTATTACCTAAATTTATAAGTATGTGTAATCAAATTTTATTATATTCTTTGCTATTTTTTAAATCTGTTTTCCTGTTTCTTTGAAATTTTTTTAATTGGGTTACCGTTCTAATCGAGTGTTGGTGTCTTTATCTTTATTTTGGCTTCCTTAAGGTCTAGCCACACATAACCGCACCGAGCTCGGAATCACAATAATAGAGAAAAATGGGCAGATTAAATCGAATAAACAATAAAAAAGTTTTAAATTCTTGGGCATAGAGGCTCCTAAATGACAAAAAAAACAAAAACAAACCCGTGAACTGAGGAGTGTGCCAGTTTCCATTATGGTTTGTTGGTATTACAGCATGTGCTAAACACTTACGCCATATACACCTAGATGGCGCACTTTTACCTTCTTAACCTAACGGTGCTCTGGCTGGTTGTTTTGGAATTGCTTGGCAAGATGGCTCTGGCCGTCTAAATTTACTCCCTTGGTTTCGACAGGAATTTTGTTTAGGCGACTAGAAACATGAAACATAGTCGAGTTGTCAGCAATGTACAGCGGTTGTGATGATTCCCAACAAGGATGAAACACGTGTCACCATCTTTCATTGCGACCCGGGGGTTATCCATTTATTTGGAGACTCCGTTATTTTAAAGTAACCAGCCAAGTAGTAGTTTCTACCAGGTTATGTATTTGGTTTTTGTTTTTGTCATTTAGAAGCCTCTATGCCCAAGAATAAAAAACTTTTTTTTAATTGTTTAGTCTAAGGCTCAAGAACATTACATATATATATATATATATATATATATATATATATATATATATATATATATATATATATATATATATATATATATATATATCCTTGTTTAAATAAAACAGATTTTTTTTACTTATCTCTGTTTCTTTTTATTTTAACATTCATTGAGTGTACTATAGGTAAAACTGTGTTAGTTTATTTTGTAACAAAGTCGGTCTATATAAGGTCGCGACATTCGGCCATGTTGTTCAGTGCCGGAGATATACAGTTTATTGTATTAGTAGAACAACCATATTACATAACAGTTTTTAATTGTTATTAAGTTGTAAATTCTTTTACTTTAAATAAAAAACATTTGGAATGACATCTTTCAACAAATATCACTACCAAAACAATGCAAAATGAAATGCGCAAATTCTAGACGCCACTGGATTGATCATCAGCTTTGATTCTACCCAGTCTTGCCAACTTTTCTCCGTGGAGTGCCCTTCCTTGCGTCCCCGACCTCGAACCGCCTAAAAGTTGAGGATATGTCGCAACCTTATAAATATAAACTAACCTTGAGGACAATAATATTGTTTCCTAAGTTTTTAAGTTGTATTTTACCATAAGGTGTAATTTAAAGCGTAGTCCAACAGACTTATATTACTGCAGTTTTATTAAACACAAATTTTTTGCTTTTTGCACCGCATCTCCTACATTTCACTAGCGAGACGCACAGCTGCGGGCTCGTTGCGGTTATGTGTTGCCAGACCTTTATGCGTTAAGACAGGTTATAAAATATTTAAATGCAGTTTTTTCTCAATCAATAGGTATGCTGCTGTTTTTTTTTGTTTAGTTTTTCAAAAGCTATGACTTGATAACAATTAAAACAGAAATTTTAGTAGCAGTTTTTAAGTAGTGTGGGCGATGACTGGTGCCAAACAAACAAACCCGATTTTTTGCCCATGTAACATAACTTTTATTTTGCTCAAGTTATAATCATTGGCAATCCATATAGATCAGTGTCTTGCGCTTAAAGGGTAACTTTTGATGGGTCTTACAGGTCATAGGCGTGCACCGTCCACAGCATAAATATTCCATAGGCTCTAGATAAAAAGGTTATGTAGAAAGAACAACCCAAAGATTTTTAAAAGCATTTTAGTGATCAATAAACCGTGCGGAAAAGTAGGAACCCGATGTTATTTAATATAACTTGTATTTTATTTTAAAAAATGAAAAAAAAAACACTTACCTGCCCCAGTACAATTGGTAAGAACTCGTTATAAGTAATGTGTTGAATTTCGGCAACTACAATTCTTCTACTTTCCAAGTACAAGTCATCATCAGTCCAATGCTTATTTAGTTGAGCAAGATTTACGGCTATGCGGTTATGCTCTTTCAAAATGGCCGAATATAAAGCGTTAGCTTGACATGAGGAGCATGCTGATACGTTTACTAAACCATTGTCGTAAGTTCTGATTGATTCTAATTGTCGGTCTGTGTTTCCATAGACTGCAGAACCGTCGAGAAAGGATGAAGCCAGGTTCATTTGGTTACGGTATTCTGAAAGAGATAAAATTAAATAATTAAATACTACATTTTATTTAAATCTTTGTGACATCTTACGAAGGCTTATGCCTAAATAACAGTGTACCGTGAGTTTCGGGTTATTAGATATTTAACTCATCTCTTACCCTGTTCCCGTTGACGTTATCCAAGCACTGAAACATGCAGTTTTTGCATTTCACAGCACCTTTTGGACAATGCGGTAGTACCACCACGGACGTATTTTTTTTAAAATAACTACTACCTAGGATTGACAGAATACTACACAGTCGTTTGTCATTGCCAACTGTGAGGTGACAAGCGATTAAAAATGCCGAAGCACGATTTTGAGATTCGAACCCGGGTGTCTTTTTTTTATCTTTGGACAAACCACGAAGACTAAAAGCCTAAATACTAATGTACCGTGGGTGTCTGGGTGTCTTAAGCGAGGTAAGAGGGAGTTTGTTGACACGGGACTTAAATACTTGAAGATTTGGAGGGAACGTATAGGATGCATACGCGCGAACAACGAGTTTCTCTGTTGGGAACAGTGAGTGAAGGAACTATACTGGACAATTCTTCAGAGCAGAAGCCATGAAAGTACCTGTAAAAACCGATAAATCCCCACAGCCCGACGATGGGCAAGAGAGGAAAGCCTTTCTGTAAGTGAAGGATCATTAATGAGACGAATAGCTCTTCTTTGAATAGAATCAAGAATGCTTAGGGTTGTGGGGGACGCTATGCCCCAGATATGGGAACAATATTCCAAGGGAGGTCGGATTTGGGACACATATAAAGTGTATAAATTAGAAGCGGAAAAATACTTTTTGGCTCGAAAGAGAAATCTAAGCTTTTTGAAGCCGTGCCGTGGCTATAGATACAATGTGTTTATGCCAGTAAAGGTTACTTTCAAATGTGACGCCCACAAGATTGAAGGTGTCTTTGCTCTGTAAAACTTGGCCGGTCATAAATAGAGAATGAGTATTTGATGACTCTTTTCGCGACAAGGAACATGATTGTGTTTTGAATGCATTAAAATGGACGAGATTTTTGGCGCCCCAATCCAATATTAAATTAAGATCCTGCGAAAGAGATATCTGCATCGCTCTGCGTTTGTTTTCCAAGTCAGGTTTAGTGATGGGTTTAGGAACCTGAAAACTGGAGTGAAGGGTACTATCGTCGGCGAAACTATAAATGGAATTAGTTGTGGACAAGAGAAGGTCGTTGATGTGAAGAAGAAACAATGTTGGTGCCAGAACCGAGCCCCGAGGGACTCCAGCATTTACTTGGTGAAAGTTTGAAGAATGGCCGTCCACAATAACTGATAAACGTCGATCAGATAGATAACTAGAGAGCCAAGTACAGAGTTTAGTTGAAAGACCATAGGAGGGAAGTTTATTAAGAAGTGCGACATGCCAGACCTGGTCAAAAGCTTTGGATATATCAAGAGCAACGATCTGGGACTCACCTAGAAACTCAAGAAACTTATTCCAACAGTGTGATACGAAGGAAAGAAGATCTGCTGTAGATCTTTTGTGGCGAAATCCATACTGCCTATCATGCAAAATTTTGTGTATTTCCAAGTACTACACTACTACACTAATTTGTGAATTAATTAATTTTTCCATTACTTTACAAAGAACTGAGAGAATTGAAATTGGTCTATAGTTAGATGGAAGGGATTTAGATCCTTTCTTGGGAATAGGTTGAACACGTGCAGCTTTCCAGCTCTCTGGAAAGATACCTGTGTCGTAAGAAATTCGAAAGAGCCGAGTTAAGATTGGTGCAAGTTCTGGAGCACATTTTTTTAAAACGATTGCTGGTATGCCATCCAGCTCAGATGATTACATTTTTCAATTTAACAAAATATTGTAAGTATTACTTATGGTTTTATTATGGTTTGCAACAATTTTACAAATAGTTTTTCTTAAATAACTTTTAATTTGCTTATAAGAAAAAAAAACAACATTTGTTGTGCGAGCTAACCTTATCGCCTTAAAGATAATCTAATACAATTTTGTTGTAAAATCAATGGGAAAGCCAATATGTGAAGGTATAAAAATTTACATGGACATTCCAATGGCCCGTCTGGCGATGCACCACTCGGTAGGCGTATTTTATTGCTTCTTTTCTCTTTAACAATTTGCAATAAAACACAAAGAAATAGAACCAGTCAAAAATAAAATATTTAACCTATTTTTTATGCAAGTACCAGTAAATAATTTACAGCTGATTTATTATTATAACAATTCTAAAATAAACATATTTTATGGTCAATTATTTGAAATTATTTCGCAGCATATGGTAATGCCAACACAAAAAGAAGTTAACAGACTCGGAAAATACTGAATAATTTTTTTTTCTGTTCTTAATTTACTATTTATTGTTAGAAAGTGTATTGATATCGCTGATATTGTTAATTTGTACAATTTTATATATGTATGTACATACTTCGTGCAGCTGCAGACATAATAATATTATTATTAATAATTTTTATATTTCTTAAAAATAAACGCTACCGTTTATTAGAAATAATTATAATATGACTGTTTGACTGCTAATACATATACAAATGGTGCTAGCTCGTTCGCGCGTTCAATTGAGTTTCAGTGTGTTAAGGGAGGTATGGTTTATTCGTGCTCAAAAAGAACAGGGTTTTTATTTATATTTTGCCACCCATTTTTAGCTTTAACCAAGAAGGATAGAAAAAAACGTTCTGTTTAAAAGTTTCGTACTTTTTTAGCCATTATCTTTTGAGCATAAAGAAAGGAAACAAATAAACATCAAATATTCAAAAAAAATAAAGATGTATATTATATCACCATTAAAAATATATTTTCAAAAAGATTTACAAAAATAAAAATTTGATATATCTATTTTTAAAACACTGTCGAAATATGAGCACTAAAATCTGAGAAATGGTAGATAAAATAATTTATTTTAATTTCCATTATACCTACCTACGGCACTAAGTCAGATTTAAATGGCCATATTTCCGAAACTATTAAAGAGTGATATAGCAAATGTGGTATTTATGTAAAGTTTTTAAAAGATCTTTCTAGTGGTTACAGAGACAACAATGAGACGACTAACTGGTCCTAACAATTTGTCCATTGTATTTATCTCTTTCTGGTTTAACGCAAGTTCCAATAAATATGTCTTTGTCTTTCATCATGGCAGGCTATCGTAGATAGAGCAATCATCGCTTTGCCCTGGTTGCCAAGTTGTTTACAATTTCTGCATGTAAACTTTAATGTCCTTTTTTGGCTCGCATCTAATTAAGAGAAAGAAAATATACCATGAATCGAATATTTTTAACTTGACAAACGTTGCCGCAGGCAGTCACGCAGAAATGTTATTCGATATTTGTGTTTGATATTTTTCAATGGCCGATTTGTTTGGACAGTTTGTTTACATTTTCTGTGATTTATTGTGTGATTCGTCGTTTTTTCCTTTAATTGGACTTTGAATATTGACTTTTATTAGTGATCACAGTGTATATATTAAATTTGTGCTTTTCAACAGATAATTTAAGGTAATATTGACATGGTTAGCTGTAAGAAAAATCTTTATAAAAACCAAATAAATGACATTTTTAATTAGGTGTGTGTAATTATTGAACTAAACCCCAATATTTTATATTAATAGGAAACAAAAACAAGTACCTAACATTAAGGGCAGAAATAGCACAGCTCTATAATTTGAATTTGGCGGGCAAACGATAAAGTCGACTCACGCGCCATCTGCGTTTACCTTCCTTGAAGACAGACAAGGAAGGCCCAGCAGCTATCTCTCTCTCGGATAATTTATTTATATTTAGTTGCTCGTCTCACTGTTGTCTCTGGTGGTTACATAATATACAGGCTGTCCCATTTAAAAAAAAAGCTTACATTTTTATTTTATTTTCTTTTTCTTGAGTTTTTATTGTTTATTTGTTTCTTTTTTGCTCAAGATAATAAAAAAAGTATAAAACTTTTATAAGGGACGCTTTTTTCTATCCGTCTTGTCATTAGTTAAAAATGGGTGGCAAAATATAAATGAAAACCCGGTATATATTTTTTTCGTCACAGTTATAATTTATTTATTGAACTTGATACATTAACCATAACATTAGAAAAATATTGTTAAGAATTTTTATGAAGAAAATATTTTATGCTTTATATGTTTTCTGGGAGATTAAATTTAAACAAAATATTTTTCCTGTAATATTTTCTAGTTTGAAAATGTATTTAAAAGAGATACCAAAAGATATTTCAAAACTATACTTCCCCTTAAACACTAGCAGGTAGAGATTAGACAAAAAACGCCTGCAGGCTTGTATTTACGCATTTGAAAAAATTGCCTATGGAACTTTTGAAGCGGCACAATGTAAATCAGTGGTAGACTTAAGACCAGTTGTAAATATAGTTAATTGTCGGTACAACATATTAAAAGTTATTAAACCATTACTACGTTTATATCGAATCGTTCAAGCTGTCTTGAAAACAAAGCGGCTTTGAAGCGATTTCCAAGTCTACGTGTTTATTTCGGTGGCTTGAAAGTCGATTGTGTATTATGCCCTAGTTGAGTCACATCTTCGGTATGGTATATGTTTCTGGGGCGCATGCGCGGATTACCAGTTTAATGGTCTTTTTATGTTGCAGAAGAGAGCATTGAGATTTATGTGTAAGACTGGGCGTCGGGAATCTTGTAGATCTCTTTTTGGCCAAAAAAATCTTAACTTTACCATGTATTCTCATTCTAGAAACAGTGTGTTTGGTCCAAAGAAATATAGGGATGAAATTACTGCGGAATCTGCTTATCCCACTCGTAGTCGAGTGGCTTCTCTTCCCATACCCTCCTCAACATTGGTAAAAAGATCTATCGTTTATAATGGCAAAAAATTGTTTAACCACCTTCCATCACGTGTTCGCCAAATTACTTGTGAAAAAGATTTAGGAGGGAGGTAAAGCGTCTGCTCATTGCTGGAGCCTACTATTCGCAAAATGAATTTTTAAATGATAGGTTTGTGTGAGGCTTGCTTATTTTAATTAATTTCTGTTTTTTATATTAATTTTATTTTTTTTTCTCATTGTTAATATTGAACATTTTATATTATTTTAGTTTAGTTTAATTTGTAACTTGGTCTGTCTCTTCTCTGTTTTTCCTCTAAATTTGTTATATGTTTTGTTTTGTTGTTTTAACAATTTGTCAATGTATAAATCTTTTTGGAAGTGGTGTGAAAGGGGAGAAGAATGGCCCCTATTTTGACATATTTGTTATTTTCACTAGCGCGACCTGACAATGAAAAATATTTTTAGTTTTAAGTTTTTTAGTTTTAAGATGCTTTGCTCATGAGAATTGTATTATGGTTGGAACAATAAAGCTTTTTGAAGTTGAAGAAGAAGTTGAAGATTGAAAATCAAGGTCAAGCATATTTCAGGCCATCGTCGTACGCATGCGGCAGTTTTGCATCCAACTCAACAGCAGACATCAAATGAAAACAAACCTTACTTTTTAATTTGTCCCGTTTTGTGTGCTGTTGTTGGTGTAAGCGTATTTTAAAGTTTTTTCACATGTTTTTCCACTCATATTTTGTGTAAAAATGTCAAAGTCATATACGAAATTGACGCTGATGACGTTCGAGAAAGCATTCATCTGAAGTTAGGCAGTCATTAAGCCCGCTTGAATCGTTTATACCGTGTTTCTAATCGGTTTCAGTAAAGTCAACCCAACTTATTTTCAGGCTTGACTAGAACCATTCAAGTCACTTTCAAGCGCGTTTCAAATATTCGATATAAACGTAGTAAATAACGATATACTTACTAAAACTACACTCATCCGCAGAGACTGCCGGCAAAGTCCTCATATACTCTTTACATTGTCCATTTCCAAGTTTTCCATAACATTCTGGATGTCCTGCATTATCAGCACAACAATCTCGACTTTTTAAGTTTCCAGTCATTGCCAGATCGTGAAGCAAAAGTTCGCTCCAAGCTCCTAAAAGCGCGGTAACCGATTCGTGAATTTCAACTGGAATTGATTGGAGCGTTGATGAAACGTCCAGGGGTTGGGTAAGGTCTTGGGTGTGGATGAGACTCGGGGCTGACTTTTTCCTGGAAAAGAATGTAAATTTAGTATATCAATCATGATATTTAAATGATTGAAAACGCACAATATAGGGGAGGTAACGCCGTCTACCGTCCTAATTACTCAATACACACATTGAAGTTACGAGCTATCTTAGCTAATTTGCACTCAGCGAAACTGCTTTAAATAAAACGCCAAAAGTCTTGGACCCCTGTATATCTTATAAAGAATCCTACATGTTTTTTAGTATCTGATAAAACTATTCTTTAATTTACGAAATAAAAGAGATCGCATACCTATTTGGAGATAAGAGTTTTTGTGTTTTTTGCGAAGATTTGAAATTGTTTAGTTACTTTTATTTAGTTCATTTGCATTTTTAAATACGCCAAGTTTACATTGGTTCTAACTGAAAATGCCAGGACGTGAAATTTCTGTTTATAACAGAGCAAGAATAATTGCTTTGCATAAATCTGAATTTTCCAATCACCATATTTCAGCCAGTTTAAATATTTTAAGATCTTCTGAGAGTCGAATCATCAGGTCGAACAGGTATCAAGAAACTGGAAATGTGGAAAGATTGCCTCGTAGTGGACGGTCACATGTTTCTACCAAAAGGGAGGACAGATATGTTATCCAATTTACCCGCCGAAATCGGAACGCAGCGGCCCCAGCCATTAGTTCAACCGCGTAATTTCCACCAATACCATTCGCAGAAGACTTCACAGCGCAAATTTACAGGCCAGAAGATTTTTAAGGGTATCTCTTTTACTGGCTCGACACCGTGCTGCACGCCACCAGTGGGCGAGTAACCATAGGGAAGGGCTTTTAGCCCTTTTCTCTGACGAATCAAGATTCGGTCTGGTCAGTGATGCTCATCGTCAAAGGGTATAGAGAGAGACAGGGCGTCAGTCAAGACTCAACTATCCTCGTGAAGTCGTTCCCTATTAAGGGGGAACAGTAATGTTCTGGGGGGAATAATGTACAACCGTCGAACCCCATTAATTCGCATACAACAAAATATGACTAGCGAAATTTACATAGAAAATGTTATCAGGCCAATTGCCATTCCCCTGCGCCATGAAACCACTGATCTCAATGGATTGCCAGTGTTATAACCTGCGCGAAAAAAAGTTAAAACCAGTTGAGGGTAAACGCACCCGGCCCCAAACAAACTATCCGCATTATCAGAAAGACTTTGTTGACGGCGTCCTGGTTTTCTGTTCGAAGTACGGTAGCTAATGAGCGTCACGGTCAGACCGCGGACGGAGGGTACGGAGCCGGTGTTTGTATTTTGCCACGGCTTTTAAGTGCGCATGTTCGTCTACCCACTGCGCAAGTTCGTAAAAATCCGAAAAATGCTTCTTGCCACTGCGGATCTAAATGTAAGTTATCTATGCATGAAACTGGAGAGAATTTCAATTTCATGGATGATAACGCCAGACCACATCGAGGCAGAAGAGTTCATAAGCTTCTTAATGCTGAAGAATTCAACAGATTAGAGTGGCCAGCTAATTCCCCAGACATAAATTTTTTTGGGTTAGGGCTCCTGCTGACCTAGCTACGCCACTGTATGTTGCTATGTCTGTTTTTGATCATTTTGTCACCCAATTAGTACATACCACAAATAAAGATATCTGTTAAGTACCTTTTATTATTAGGTTTTATTTAAACATCTGCTAATTAACAATTACGTCAACATTAACAAGAAACATGTAAGTTGTCCGGGTTAGGGAAAGTCAGTCAGGTGATTCAAACCTCATCAAATTCACGTGACATAACCAGAACTAGTCGACCTGATCTATTATAGATACGAATTTTGCCATCTTTATCACTTTTTTACATATTTTAAACAATAGTTTTTGGTTGTTTTAATTACTTATTCAAATTTAATGACCTTGCAATAAATAAACAAATAACACCGGTTTAATAAGCTTTAACGAGTTGTTTTTTGTCTTTTAAATATTCGTAAAATTTATATAAACTTGTCCTAATTTTTTTTTAATCATAAACTTTGTGTTTGTGAATTTTTAATAAGACCTGATCTAACAATGTAAAATAAAAAGGTTAACAAAAATTCTTTTTAATTAATTTTTTCAGTGGCATAGCTTAGACTAATTTAGACGTGGATCAAGTCACATCAGAGAGGCCGCTTTTTCTTGTTAAAATCTATTCAATAAATCTATCCTTTCAAGATGTTTTGTTGCCACGAAGGTTTATTCCCGTTTGGGAACTTCTCGTTGGGGCACAAAAAATTTTACTGGATTGGTCACTTGGACAAAAATGCATAATTATTTCTTCTTGTTTGGTACCCTGAAGGTAAGAAAATAATTCTTAAGTGGAAAGTGTGTATTAGTCTTGGGATTAATTAAAAAATTAAATAAATAATTGTTTAAAAAAAACTAAAAAACACGCTTTTATATGCAACCGAACTAAAAATTAGAAAATAATTTTTCATTACAAAGAGTTTGTATTACAGTAATAAAAGGTCAAACAATGAATCATAATTATATACTTCAAAATAGAATTATAATAGAATTTAAGATAATAACAGAATAATTCACTTCAGAATAAAAGCGTGGGGTGCTTAATATATTAAATGTTATAATTATTTCATTTGTAAATATCTATGAGGAAAAAGTTATGAACAAATAGTAAAACGCACCCCACGTTTTTTACTCTGAAGTGAATTATTCTGTTATTATCTTAAATTTTATTATGATTCTATTTTCAGGTATATAATTATGATTCATTGTTTGACCTTTTATTACTGTAATACAAACTCTTTGTAATCAAAAATTATTTTCTAATTTTTAGTTCGGTTGCATATAAAAGCGTGTTGTTTTGGTTTTTTTAAACTATTATTTATTTTTCATTTTTTGGTTCGATATATTAATTAGTTTTCTGCGGACATGTGATATTGAAATGTTTCACGAACTATTTCGTAATCTAATCATTTCATTTAAAGCTTCACTGTTGCATGGAGTTTCAGAACGCAACTACTCCGAACAAGTTTCTGTCAGCCTTATGCTGAAAGTACGTCCGAAACTGCACGCATGCGCAGATCGCGCACTAGCTCTTTCTCTGTTACTCTCCTACAGAAAATCTATAAAGGAATTTATTCATCCTGGCGATCCTAATCAGGATAACGGGATACTGTTTGCAAATTATTGCATTGTCATGGGTACTTGATACGTGTGCAAAGTTTCAAAGAAATCGAATCGCTGGAAGTTGGTGAAAATTAAGCTTAAAGATTCCGTTACATACATACATACATACAACCCAAGCTAATAAAAGCGTGTTAAAAAAAAGGGTTTGCTTTCCAGAACTAACCATGATCCCCCACCTATACTCTGTAATAATAACAAAACTATTGAAATGCAATGAGGCTGATACTGATTTAGAGTTTTTATACAGGGGTTTTATTCAAATTCGCATTTGGTTAATGTACATTACAGCGCTCAGTTAAACTTGGAATTTTCTGTCTAAATTATTAAATTCTATGCACACCATTAGGGTACCAAACAAGAAAAATACTTATGAGTTTTGTCAGGGGATCAAACAAGAAAAAAAGATCAGGTCAGGTAAAATTTTATTAGGTGTCCAAAAGAAAAGTTTACAAACGTGAAAACACCGACACGACACACCTACTCATGATAGTGAAATAGTTTAAAAATGCGGGGTGGGAGAATATTGAAAATCATATACAGTATACAGGGAGTCCAAAAATATGTGGACAATCTCTTGGATTCAAATTGAACACATAAAAAGAATATATTAAATTAATAAATAAAATATTCTAAAATCCCCTACGGTGGGTACAGAGATATGTACCCTTTAAGAACGCGGCGCCGTGTAAAATGGGGGCCGGACGCCGTTAAAACGCTAGATGTACACATATACCGTATAGGTGAATTTTTTCCTTGGGGGCCTGGCAACATCTGGGGGACCAGGCCCCCAGGCCCTCCCGTAGTTACGCCGATGATTTGGGCATTTAAAATCATTAGGTAAAACTGTTTCATTTTCACTAAAAAATTACCAAAAAAGATGTTTTTATTTGCAGTGAACTAAAAAAAAAATATGTTACAGCGTGTCTATTTAGGTTTTCACCATATGGAAAACTATTTTATTATTAATTTTACAAAAAAGTTATTCTTTATAAAAAGTTCTGCATGGTCAAAAACCCAAAATTCAATCATTCGATATACATTTTTGGCATTAGTATACGAGGTATGTAAAAAAATATTAATTTTGAAAAAAAATTATTTATTATTTATTTTTTATAAAATCGAAAATTTTTATAATGGAAAGATGTTTAGGATTAAAAATAACATTCAAATGTGCAAACGTGTTCTTTCCAGATTTTTTTTTTTAATTTTTTTTTGTATTAACAGTGAAATTTAAGTTTGTATTTTACATTAGTGCATATTTGTTGCAAATTTAATATGTAAAGGAAGCTTAAAAACTGTCAAAACAGCGAAAATTCACCGAAACGCTCGTTATCGCAGGTTTGCTTAAAAATAAACAAGAATGCATATTTCAGTATTATTTTTAAACCTAAACATCTTTTCTTAATAAAATTTTTTGATAATATGCAAAATGGTTCTTAAGGTTTAAGCTATTTAAAAATGGTTATTTTATTCTTGTACTGAACAGAGTGTAAAAATAATTAGCACTGTTGTGTAAGGGTTAGTCCACACCAGGCGAACTGAGAAACGCAAATGTGTTACAGGGACACCACTTTAGAGAGTCCTCACTAAAAATTATCATATTGAAAAAATAATTTATTATACCAAGTATTTAAAAGGTGTTTTACAAAAATCCCATTTTTAGCGGAGCCCTTTAAGGGCACATATCTCTGTAAAAAGTTCTTTAGAAAAAAAACTTACAGGAGTGTTTTTTTAAAATCTTTTTGACATCCCACGAAGGTCTATGCCTAATTACCAGAGTACCGTGGGTGTCGGGTTATTAGATGTTTAACCCATCGTTCCCCTGTTTCGTCAACGTTGTCCAAGCACTGATACATGCAGTTGCATTTTACAGCACCTTTTAGACAACGCGGTAGTGCCACCACGGTCGTTATTTTTAAATAACTACTACCTAAATATGTCTCCCCGCTGGGACTCGATACGCCGACCTCTGGCTTCGAAGATCAAAGCTCTGTCCACTAGGCCACGGGGGAGACTAATTCATATTCACTATGAATATTCGTGGTAGGCTCGTCAGAAGAAACAAATAGGTTCTAAAAAGGTTGTTATCAAGAAGTACATTTCATTGCTGGATGGAAACAGTTTCTAAATAAAAATAAAACCAGTCATTAAGCATTTATGTTGTTCTTTACTGAAATCTCGAAAGGGAAAGTAAATCTTGTGTTGCGACATTCACGTGATTCTTGTCTAGGCCGTACAAACGCCGCCGGAACTATTCTTCTCACCTTCATCTTGTAATTTCTATTTCAATTACAACATATTTTAATTATTGTGTGTGTAAACAATAATTTATTACGTAAATAATGGGCATCTTCAGCGGTAAAGCATATCGTCGACTCTAAGTAAAACTAGCCTAATAGGCTCTTGGCTAAAATTTAACAATGGTAAAAACTATTTTAATTATTAGTTAAATACGTCGTCGACCTGGGAAAATTTATCAAAATTGTCTATAGTTTTTTTGTAAATAATTTTTAAAATTGATTAAAATTTAATCCGCAATTTGCGAGTTTAAACAACTTCACAATGTTCTATTTCTATTTTTCTTGGTTTTGGTCCCTTCAGGTCCAATCCACCACTCTTCCCCTTCCGGACTATGCTTTCCAGGGCTTTGTCGGTGGAAAATCTGGATAGTCGAGCTCGTAGCTCCCAGAAATTAGAAAAAGCAAACAAATAATTCAACAATCGATGCAATGCATAAATTGTCGGCTGTCAAACCAAGATCTGCTACTGGTGTTACGTATAACCTTCACTTTCACTACTGACAGTTCCTATGACACGCCCATCTATTTCCCGCCATTTGAGAAATACCTCGTGTTCACCACCAAACAGGATACCATCAGCTTATAGGAATCTTCGCCCACAGCGCTTAGATCCAGAAGAAAGATGCCGTCAATTTAGCGTGAATCTTTTCTTGATCCCCGAAGGTAAAAAACGTTCGTACGACACCTCTAGCCGCCACTCCGGGAAGAACTTTGTAGTCTTCTACGCACGTTCGCACTGTCCGAAGGTCAAACAAAGAGTCTTAACTTCACAATGTTGTCATTGCTTATGTGAAAAGCGTCACGTTAAATAAATATGCCAACAAAGAAACAAGCAATAGAAAAAGGATGTCGTAGCTTGTATCTTTTGTGACGTAGGCACACTTCAACTACGTCATCGTCTATGCGGCGTTTTAAATAGTTTTGCGGGCAATTTTGCAAAAATGCAAATTTTGACATTATTACAAAAAACCTTGAAATTTCGGGAAAATTTGAAGAAAAGAAATAAAATCCAATCTATCTACACCGAAAATTTGCTACTTTAGGAGTACATGGCTAAGGGCGTGTTGCAAAAAATCGTTTTTTTCAAAAATGGTTTTTTTTTACTAATCAGTTTAATATCGTGAGAAACAGACAAGACATTTTAGTTTGGTTTTTAGCCCCATCTATTTAGCGACCCAAAATGTAAAATTTGAGGTTTAAAAAAGAGCTCCGATTGGGTCACAAGATGGTCATAAATGGTCACTAAGTGTGACAGTGTTTATAAAATATAAAAGTTACTAAAAAATTTACATGGCTCAATCAATAAGGTTGCAATTGGTCACAAAATAGTCAACCTTGGTTAGTATGATTAATTTATTGGTCAGCAAGTTTAAGGAAGTTATGTAATAAATGAAGACATTCAAGAATGAGAAAATTTAATAAGCGGCCCAAAATTAAAAATTTTGGATTCAAAAAACAAATTCTAAAAGCTAGAATTATTAAAAAATTGGTCATTAATATTTGGTCAAAGATACTGAAATAAATAGATCTTAAAATTTCAAGAACAATAATTGCTCCATAAACATATGTAGCACCTCAATATCAACATTAGGAGGTCGTTTCATACTGTAACAATTGATCACTAGATTGCAGTAATTGGTCAGCAGTAAACTAGAATTAGGAAAAGTTATTTTAAATTTATTAATTGCTACATAAAAATATTTAGCAACTCCTGAAGTTAAAAGTTTATCCGACCCTGTATCAATTGGTCACAAATTGATCATAATTGGTCAATACATTACAGTTATTGGTCAGCGGTAAAATAGACTCGAGAAAAGTTGTTTCAAAATTATTATTTGTTACATAATAATAGGTAGCACCTCAATATTAACATTCCATTCCCATTCAATGCTATATAAATTGGTCACGAATTGGTCACGGTTGGCCAGTCGGTCGCAGTAATTGGTGAGAGGTAGCACTTTAATATGAACATTCAGAGCTTATTCTATGCTACAAAACTTGGTGTATGGATGACCACTCCGTCACACTTAGTGACTATTTATGACCATGTACTATTTCGTAACCAATTTGGAGGTGTTTTTCAAACCTCAAATTTTACATTTTGGGCCGCTTAATAAATCGGAAAATCGGCTATTTTGTTGATGCTTTAAGATTTGGGGGCAAGCAAAAACCTCCGCGTGTAGCAGGTTCCATATTCTAAACACTCTTGGAATAAAAGAACGAAGAAAGTTCGGGTCCTGTCCAGATGGACAGTATAGAGATATATACAGTGAGGTCTTAAAGTCCGTCGCCCCCTTCTAACTTTTGAACCGTTCGGTATATTTTCATGGAACTTGAAACAATATTTTATGACCAAGGTCTGCAATTTTTACATATCAATGACAGCTCTAAATGTCAAGGTGACAGATGGGTGCCATATTGCGAAAAAAATTGAAAGGAAAGGGGTCTTGTGACACATCATCTTAAAGCTCCTGGCAGGTACTTTACAACACTAGAATCAGTCAATACCTTCACCTACTACAAAATGGCGGTACTTTTAAAATTACCTAAATACCTAATTTGGATGGCCAGATTTCCGAAAGTAATAAAGTTAGATATACCTAATATGGTATTTCCATAAAGGTCTTTTTAAATATCTTTTAATGGTGATACTGGTGGTAGCATACAGGGTGGCAAAAGCATATATTTTTTTATTGACGCACCCTGTAACACCATTAAAAAAATCGTTAAAAGAGCTTAAAGAAAATATCATATTAGGTACATCTAACTTTATTAGTTTCGGAAATATGGCCATCCAAATTAGGTATTTAGGTAATTTTAAAAGTACCGCCATTTTGTAGTAGATGAAGGTATTGACATTATATTCTAGGGTTGTAAAGTACCTATCAGGAGCTTTAAAAGGATGTGCCACAAGACCCCCTTTCCATTTAATTTTTTTCGCAATATGACGCCCAGCTGTCACCTTGACATTTAGAGCTGTAATTGATATGTAAAAATTGCAGACCTTGGTCATAAAATATTGCTTCAAGTTTCATGAAAATATACCGATCGGTTCAGAAGTTAGAAGGGGGCGACGAACTTTAGGACCTCACTGTATATGCGGGACCACGAGTTTGTCTGAACTAGAAACTCGCAAGTAAACGAATTATACCAAACAATTTCTTATAGAATAAACCATGAAAGTACCTAAAAATATATAAATCCACCAAAGCCCGACGATTGGCGAGAAAAGGAAATCTCGAGTTAAAAACCCTAGGTGGGACCTTTAAGAGGCGCCTTGTATAAAATATTTTTAAAACCTAGTTGCTTTATTATTAAATTCTTTAGTTTACACCCTTTGTAACTGTTTTATATTAATTAATAACGCGACAAAGTCCCCGCCACTGTCTTTTTCCCGTGCTCATTTATTTTCTACATTGATTAAAAAATAATTTGATGACAGATGATAATATGAAATAGCGTATTACAAATGTTTTTAATATACAGGGTGGTCTTAAAAAGACCTGCCTTTGCAGGCAGTAGATATCATGGTCTGATTACTATAGTAATGCAGGAATGTTCAAAGTGGAACGTTTGAGGTCTCTCATAAAAGACTTTAAAGTGATACAAGACACTTGGGCAACATTTGTTCTATTGACAGCTTCTAGGGAACCAAAGGGCTCTTAGCCATGTACACCTAATGTAGCAAATTTTCGGTGTAGATATATTGGTTTTTATTCCTTTTCTTCAAATTTTCCCGGAAATTGCAAGATTTTTTGTAACAATGCCAAAATTTGCATTTTTGTGAAAATGCCCGCAAAATTATTTAAAACACCGCATAGTCCGATGACGTAGTTTGAGTATGCCTACGTCACAAAAGATACAAGCTACGACATCCCTTTTCTATTGCTTGTTTCTTTGTTGGCATATTTATTTAACGTGACGCTTTTCACATAAGCACTGGCAACATTGTGAAGTTGATTGCACTCGCAAATTGTGGAATCAATTTTATTCAACTTTAAAAACTATTTACAAAAAAACTATAGACAATTTTGATAACATTTTAATTTTCTCGGGTGACGTATTTAACTATTAATTAAAATATTTTTTTACCATTGTTACATTTTGGCTAAGAGCCTGTTATAGAAAAGTTAATTATTATTGAATTAAGGTAATAATATAGAACATAATTTACTTGTTTTAAACAATAGATTAAAATTTATTTCTATACTTTATTATGCTCAACAATATGCCCACATTATTGTTTATTACTCTACTTTCAGAAAGAGGAATTTGAACGAATCTCTTAGTACTTTGCATAAACATCAAGGTTTTGGACTTCATTATACTGGTATTTTAAATCGATAGTTGACATTTAAATTCTGAATGGCGTAAGAGCTATTGGTAAACAATAATCAATAATTTGGGTGGAGCTTATTATCTATGAAGATAGTTCGCATAGCAAAAAATCAAAAATATCTTTTAAGGGTATTAATGTTTAAATATTTTTTTTTAACCAATACTGGTTAAGCGGGTAGGTATTGGGATATCGTCGAATAAAGCAACAAAAAAGGATATATGTGACTAATCCAATCAGATGTCTTTACATGCAGGTATTCACGTTAGATTGTCTCTTTTCTTTACATTGCCTCTGTGTTATGTTATTTAGCTGATTCTGTATACCAAGTTTATGGACAGGAATAAAATAAAATAATGCTATTTAGAATCTTGCACAGAATGGCGACATATGTAGTTAGTATCATATCAAACATTTTAAAAAATTTGACTAGATTATAATAAACATCCTTTCTACGGTCTTCCAACTACACTCTGTAAGTTTCTTTCTAATCAAAGTGCATTGGTTATTATGGATGGCCACTCTTCAAGCTTTCACAAAGTTAATAAGAAGCCCGAGGCTTTGGGACTGGCACCAACTTTGTTTCTTTTTCACATTAACAACCTTTTTTCTTACACAATCTATACTAATTAATTCCGTTCGTAGTTTTCCTGAGAATGGCACCCTTAACTACAGTTTTCGGGTTTTCTAACCAATCTGTAAGCCTCACTTGGAAAGCAAACGCAGGGCAATCCAAATATGTCTTTCAAAAAACCTTAAATTGTTAGTGGATTGGGGGCCACCAATCTCGTCCAATTTAATGCATTTAGACCATAATTATTTCTTGTCGCGAAAAAGTTAATAAATACTCATCCTCTACTTATGAGCGGCCAAGTATGACAGAGCAAAGACACCTTTAATCACATTTAAGAATAACCTTAACGGGCAGAAACCCATATGAACGACAGCTTTAGAAAAGAAGAGCTGTTCGCCCTATTAATATTTCTTTGCTTGCAGCCCATCGTCGGGCTGTAGGAAATCTATTGCTTTTTATAGGTGCTTCCACGGCTTCTTCTTCAAGAAATTGTTCAGTATAATTCCTAGGGATGTAAAACTACCGGTAATTTACAAATCGGTAATATTACCGGTAATATTACGGTAACATTGGTAATTTATAGAAAATGGCTTTTAAGTAATACAATATTCTTTTGATTTTAAAACTCTTAACATTACGAAAAACAAAAAAAAACGTGTTTTTTAACTAGTCAGAGTCAGAATAGACTACGTTTTAGAGTGGATAATGGCAAACCATCCTCATCATCATCCCGAACCTCGCCATCTGATTTTTTTCTCTTTCGTTAATTGAGTCAAGTCTATAACTTCAAAACCGATATCTTCTTTTTCTATTTCTTTCTCAGAAGCTTTTACTATTTTTAAATGATCTTTTCATTTAGTAAATTAGAATCATGGGCAACATTAGTTAGTTTTCCATCCTTTTCCTCGATAAGTCTTTTTTCTTCTTTGCCGATGAACAAATCCATAAGTACTAAAGGTTTTTTCGGTTGCGGCTGGTAAATTTAAATTGTCTACTGCTAATCTACCTACTTTAGAACTTGAGCAAATTCCTGCCCACCAAACAAGCTCAGGTATAAGTTTTTGCTGGGAATGACGAATTCTTTAGTAAAAATATTACCACCTCATACAATACAAAATTATTGTGCTGGTGCTTCCGTAATAGGATCTATTTGTAACGAATACTTTGGATGACGCCTTGCAATTTTATAGATGAAGTTAGAGTATACAGCGAAAAAAACAATATTTCCAATGAACAATATTTAGAAAAACAGTGGTGAGTCCCAGATCGTTGCTCTTGATATATCTAAAGCTTTCGACCAGTGCCGTATTAACCATTAGGCTGACTAGGCTACCGCCTAGGGCGCCATGAAAAAATAGGCGCCAGACAGGGGAGTAATAGGCGCTAGACAGGGGAGTTTTTAAAAAGTTTAGGTCGGGTGGGGATTTTTGGTGACTAATTTTTCTGTAAATAAGGTGCTTTGGAATGAAATAGGAGCGAAAAGGAGGGAATGACCTTTAGGCGCCTACGGACGAAAGAACGTTTTTTTTTTAATTTTTTGGGTGGAAAATAGGCGCTTCGACAAATTTAGCCTAGGGCGCCTCAAGCAGTTAATACGGCCCTGCTTTCGACCAGGTCTGGTATGACGCACTTTTCAATAAACTTCCCTTCTACGGTCTTCCAACTAAACTCTGCTCTTAGCTCTCTAGTTATCCTTCTAATCGACGTATATCAGTCATTGTTGATGGCCACTCTTCAAGCTTTCACGAAGTTAATGGTGGAGTGCCTCAGGGTTCAGTACTAGCACCAACTTTGTTCCTTCTTCACATCAACGACCTTTTTTTTCCACAACCAATCCCATTCATAGTTATGCTGACGATAGTACCCTTCACTCCAGTTTTCAGGTTCTCAAACCAATCTCTCAACCCGACTTGGAAAGCAAATGCAGGGCGATGCAGATATCTCTTTCAAAGGATCTCAATTTGATGTTGGATTGGGGCGCCAAATATATGGTTTAATTTATTGCATCCAAAACATAATCATGTTCCTTCTCTAGAAAAAATCATCAAACACTCACTCTTTGCTTATGAGTGGCCAGGTTTTGCAGAGCGGGGGCACATTTAACCTTGTGAGCGTCACATTTGAGAATAACCTTAACTGGCATAAACACATTGTATCTATAGCCACCGCGGCTTCAAAAAAGCTTGGATTTCTTTTCCGAGCCAAAAGTATTTTTCTCATTCCAATTTATACACTTTGTATGTGTCCCAAATTCCACCCTCTCTGGAATATTGTTCTTATGTCTGGGGAAAGGCATCCCCTACAACTCTCAGCATTCTTGATGCCATTCAAAGAAGAACTGTTCGTCTTATTAATGATCCTTTACTTACTTACTCGCTCTCTTGCCCATCGTCGAGCTCTTAGAGATCTATCGCTCTTTTATAGATACTTTTATGGCTTCTGCTCCGACGAATTATCCAGTTTAGTCCCTCCTCTTGCAGATCCCAACAGAGAAACTCGTGGTGCCACACGTATGCATCCCTATACGGTCCAATTGGACAGGTCCCGAACTTCCCATTTCATTCGTTCTTTTATCCCTAGAGTTTTTAGACTGTGGAACCTACTGCCAGCGGAGGTCTTTTCTTCCCCCCAAATCTTCAAGTATTTAAGTCCCGTGTCAACAAACTCCCTCTTACCTCGCTTAAGACACCCACAGTACGATAGTATTTAGGCTTTCAGCCTTCGTGGATTGTCCAAAGATAAAAAGATTTTGCGGCCCGAACAAATCGATCCTGACGACACTCTGTATTTATTATTATTTTTTTAACGTTCTCTATAAAGTATTGGATTATTATACATATTTCTTAGAGACTAAATGTTAGTTAATCTTTATTTAAATTACTTTTAATAAAATATTGGGGGATTTATCGCTTTTTATAGGTACTTCCATGGCTTCTGCTCTGAAGAATTGTCCAGTATAGTTCCTCCACTTACGGTTCCCAACAGAGAAACTCGTGGTTCCGCGCGTATGCATCCCTATACGGTCCAACTGGACAGGCCCCGAACTTCCCACTTTGTTCGTTCTTTTATCCCTAGAGTTTCTAGGTTGTGGAACCTGCTGCCCGCGGAGGTCTTTCCTTCCCCCAAATCTTCAAGTATTTAAGTCCCGTGTCAACAAACTCCCTCTTACCTCGCTTAAGACACCCACGGTACGTTAGTATTTAGGCTTTTAGCCTTCGTGGTTTGTCCAAAGATAAAAAAAAAAAAAAAAAAAAATATTACATTACTTATTAGCCTAGTTTACACCGCGAGGATCAATTAGATCCGTGGACCAAACCTAGGACTTATTTTTGTTAGTTCACTAGTGTTTACACCAACTTAGTTTATGGATCAATTTAATTCA
The DNA here is from genome assembly GCA_014170235.1 of Listronotus bonariensis. Classification (NCBI taxonomy): domain Eukaryota; kingdom Metazoa; phylum Arthropoda; class Insecta; order Coleoptera; family Curculionidae; genus Listronotus; species Listronotus bonariensis. The sequence goes on along the minus strand of JACEGR010001765.1, from coordinate 47,680 downwards.
CATTTAATCCTAGTACCAAAATGACAGCTGAGCATATGACCAGAACCTAACCTCGTTTTTTATCTTTTAAAACTGTATCGCTTTTAAATTCCATATGAAAAAAGAACACGCAAACAGTTTTGGTTAAATATCAACAAAATTTTTAAAAATATAAACAAACAACGAAATTATTAGGTTAAGACCGAAATTCAACGTCTTTTCACCGAAATGCGCACTGTCAAAGATCAAGGCTGTCATTTTGGTCCACTAAAAAGTCCGACGTGTTTACACCAAGGAAAATCATATTTGGTCACCCCCATTTGAGAAGGACTGAATTGGAGTAGCAAATTTTAATACTCAAGTGTTTAAACCGTGAATAAAGTACGCGTGACGTCATTTAGACCTCGAACTAAAAATTTGGTTCTCCCGGTGTAAACTAGGCTATTATTACGAAAAGACATGTGTGATACTTTAGTCATCGACCTTGTTACCAGGATTTTAATATATTGGATGGTTGACCTCATACTTTTCTTATTGTTTTCTAGGAATGCCTCTTGAAAAAATAAACGAAAATGGTCCAATGTAAACTACTTTTTTATGCTTTGCTGACTAATACTTTTTTGACATTTAATACTATTTATTTTTACTAAATTTCGTCTTCAACCTAATGTATACATACATACCGTATAATAGAATAAATATATTATGAATAAAATATGAATACTTAAACATAAAGTGTCTCTTCTATTGTATTAAAAAGTAAAAAACTTAAAATAAAAAATAAACATTTTTTCTTCAAAATGTAGGGGAGAACGGGGAGGGTTTGGACACTGGGAGCATATGGACACATTCAAATTTACCCACAAATCTATTCAAGTATTCTTGGCGCTTTGTCCGGTAGTCGGGAAGAAAGTGCCTTTAGTGTTCATAGTTAATTCAATAGCGAAGGTACGTTATAGTCGAGGTAAATACATAAAATACGTTTTTTGTAATTTCGAAGTAATATTTTGCCAGAGAATAAGTTGCATTTCTTCGTATTTTTTTTATAATTCCCTATTATTTAGAATTTTAAAAATAGTTATTTAGGGTTTTATCGTTAACAGTATTTTAACGTACCTATACAATCGCCATTCTGTCAAATTTTACCATGGGGGATCGTAAGGACAGTCGTCCAACCCCTACCTATATGTCCAGAGCCTCCCATAATTAATTTTTAAGCTAACCTTTTTTTCTTATTAAACATGCTCCAACTGTACAAAAAAGAACTGATTTTTTTTATTCTGTATCTGTAAAGAAAGCTGTCATTGATGTTACTGATAATAAGCCAAGTTATCGAAAAAATCCCTAAAACCACAGAATCACAAAGTCAGCTTTAGACACCTATGTAAATAAGCAAAGCTTGAAGGGATTAATAATAAATGTAACTTTTTATCCAACGTACGTCACCACTCAAAAATTTTCCACGGAAACAGAAAATCAGTTAGCAGAATATTTAAATGTTCTAATATGTACTGTATTTGAGTATGCATTAAAAAATAATATGAAGTACCCAAAATCATGACAAATCAATAAAATGGCTGGCCCGAATTCAACCCCCACATTTTTGTTGATTTTCAAAAAAAACTCTTAAATATTGCGTTAAAATTTGATGTTTATAAGTCCAGATCCTCCCCGTATATGGGGTGGATCTAGACACTTGACATGTAGTCATTTTTCTTGTTAAAATACCAATTATATTTTATGAAAAATATTTGGCAATTATTAACTGTTAAGATATATTACTCTCTGATATTACTAAGCGATACTTATACACAAAAAAAAACATTTTAAATATTTTATAATGTAGACGAAAAATAGTATTGATCAAAAAGTGTCCAGACCCTCCCCGCTCTCTCTACAGGGTGTAACAGAAGGTTGTTAAGAAAATTAAGTACCAGATCCTACTATTAAAAATACAAGGTGTTAAACTTGTAAAAACATACTTTTTTTTAAGTATCTTAAATAACTTTACCCAATTTTATTTTATGGTATTATCCGAACCCGAAACAACGTCAAAAGTGTACCTTTTTTGTAATTGTAACAGTTTTGACCACTGATCTGAAAAATAATAAGGATAAAACAGCAAAAATGACAATAACCCCTACGTGGGCACTGCGCAGTACACTTGTGGGCATGCGCAATAAACATTTACTGACTAGCCTAAAACAAACAACAGGACCGGGTTTGGAAATTTGGTAAACGAGGGTTTTTGGGGCGCTAATTACGACTTTTTTTTTGAAAACGTTTCGTTCTCGAGATATTCATCATCAAAGTTGAAATTTATTTCTTAGTTTCACTCTATTCCGCCTTCTTTTTGCACAAAATTCTTGATATAACAGCTAACAGGCACACAATATTATATAAACATCTTTAAAAAACTTTTTTTAGTTATTTTACACGTTTTTTTTATTAAATTCCAAATCTTTTACCCCTAAAACGCTACAACCATGCATACACCTATGTGTATAATGGTTTCAGACATGGCGACTTGATTTAAAGCAAACTTTTTATATTAATAAAGAAAGGCTAAAAACCAATAAGAAAAACATGTTTTAAAAAGGGTTTTTTATAGTTAAATAAAATATTGTGTGCTAATTTAGTGTTACATCAGTAACTTAGTGCAAAAAAAAGGGAATTATAGTAAAAATAAGAACAGTTTGGCCATGATGACGAATATCTCAAGATCGAACCGTTTCCGAAAAAAAAATAGATTCGTGATCAGCGCCCTAAAAAACCAAGGTATAGCAAAATCAGAGTTGCCGCAACTTTCTAGACAATTACCTAATTTTGTTTCTTGGATATATACACATATTTAAATATTTTATTTTAAGTTTGTACTCGTCTTCCATAGAAGTCCCTAAAAATTAAACCAGTTTAGATATTGGGTACTTTTTTTTGTCTTGTATAATTTAGTATACGAGAGTGCTTTGAAGCACTAATCTCAACTTGAATTTTGTTTTTTGCTGGACCCTCTTTGACTAAATCTTGAAACTGCACAATATTTTTGCGTTATTATCTTTCTTCTTAAAACTACTTTGACACAACAAAACTAAATCAATTGGTATTTGATTTATTTTATCATAAAACCAATTAATTTTGGTGTAACTAGTTTGAGGACTCAATTTATACACTGTTATTTCACTTTCGCTGCCATAGCAGTTTTCGTTCAGTTAAACTTGGCGTGTTGTGCCATTTGTAAACGCCGTTGCCTCATTTGACTTGACCAAGTTATCACCTTTGCCTCTGGTCGTTTGCAAACGTTCGTGATCTTAGAAAATTTTATGCTGAAAATTTTTGGGGTTAGGGACAAACTGACCTCATATTTGCAATCAAAACCACAAGAAAAACCTTCCAATTTCTGCAAAACAACACTATACAATAACTCATTGTTTAGTTTTGGTTTTTGGCTTTATAAGTTGGTCAGAAATTTAGTGGTTAGCTCAACACCAGCCGGACAAAGTGCAAAATGTATCGACGCTGAAGGCCACCAAAGAACCAGGGCGCCGAAACACACTTTGCCGTGTCCTGCGCAACCGTAGACATGCGGACCCCACTCAGTTTTTAGGTTCAGTAGTGCCCCCTGGGTGGGGACGAGGTCTTAAGTTGTCGCTCATAGGACCGTGATTCGGAACCCACGTTAAGTTGTAGATTCCGTCTGGCTGACATCACCCAGACGTAAAAAGACAGGGCGCATAATAAGCCAGCGGCTTCAGTGCATGGGATATCCCAGCCCTATTCTAATCTAATCTAATCTAGAGTGTATATCCAATGTAACAAATTTTACTTAAATAAGTGTTTTCAAAATTTTGTATTTTTTCGGAAAGTTTAACACGCTGTATCTGAAAACTTTGCGGGCCCATATTTGAACTTTTATTTATATTTTCTGATGTACAATTCGCCATTAAATTTTCTTAACAGCATTCTGCAACACTTTGTGTATGTATTTTTACGAAAATAAAACAAAAACAAACTAACTTACTTACAAGGGGCCGTCCATAAACTACGTGAAAAATTTGGGGGAGGTGTTAAGTTAAATGCCACCTTATCTTACCGTAAAGGGAGGGGGTTTGACAAATGGTGCCTTTTTACATTCTCATAAATGTCACGTGGGGATGAGGGTGGGGGTGGTTAAAGCGAATCTTACCAAATCTTCCCAGGGGAAGGGAAGAGGTCCGAAAACTGAAATAAAACGCCTAACGTAATTTATGTACGTCCCTAAATTAGGATTAGAAGGGTTTGCATTAGCACAGATCCATAGATTCATATTGTTCAAAATAAAAATCCCTAACACTTGTTTGTTAAATAACGCAATGTGTATACCGGGTGTTGCTCCGTCGAGCGGGACATAGGGAATCCCATGTAAATTTTGAAGTAGTCAAATATTGGCTCCCCTAATTATTTTAGAAAAAAATGCTATAAAGATTTATTGAAGAGCACAGTAAGTTCCACCCAAAATGAAAATTTGAGCATTTTTCAACCAACCAGTAAAGAGTAAACGGCTTAATACTTCTGCAACGTAGTATCTCATTATGCACCCTGTACTCTAGAAATCAACAATAAAAACACCATATCGATTTATCAGTGACAATTTAGATCATTAATTTATAATGTCATTGCCAAAACTGAACAATTTTATACGGGAATTTCAAAAGAATCCTCGCATTTCATTTTAGTGTACAGCTAATTCCAACACATGCACTCACAGTTACGCAAGACAATAAAACACATTTTTCTACATTTAGAAATCAATTTATGACGAAAATATCAGGATTTAATCAAATGCTTAAATATTCCTCCATTAACTGCCAGACAATAACCCAAACGATTATAAAACTCATTTCTTACGTTGGCTAGTTGGTACATCCATATTCTGGCACATTCAGCGGAAATAACATTCCTTAGCTGCACTAAATTTTCATATTTTTTATTGGTAGCTTAGTTTTTAAATGTCCCCATAGAAAAAAATCGTTTGGTGAAAGATCACGTTGATTTTCTTTACATTTGCAATTATTGATTACTGTGCCTGTAGTTTCAAATTTTTATCGTCCGTTCTATTGTAGATTTACTTGGTATTGGCCTATTGGGAAAATAGGCTGCAAACATGTCCGCTACTCTTCGATAACTATTTCCCTGGTAAAACCATTTTATAATAGTGATTTTTTCTTGATTTAAGTACTTCATTATTTAAGAATGGTGTGACATTGATTTGACAACTTAAGAGTAAGAGGTTAAATAATTTTTCTAGTATTTTATTATAAACTTCTAATAATACAAGGCGGGTAAGAAGATAAGAGATTCGTAACTTATTTTAGCATTTATCTCTTCGCTGGCGGACTAAGAAGAGCTGAAATTAGTACACTGGGTACAACCTTTCGTGCTCTTTAAAAAATCCTAATAATATTTTCTTCTAAAATAATTAGGGTAGCCAATATTGGACCACTTCAAAATTTACATGGGATTCCCTATGTCCCGCTCGACGGAGCAACACCCGGTATGTTACCCAATGATTATGCAAATTATTCAAGATATTTGATAGGTAATAGAAATTGACAACGATTCTTTAACTATTTTAGTTTTTAAGATATTTGCATTAAATGTGTTTTACATAAATGTATTAAATTGACAGCCGGTTTATAACCCAATTAAAATTAAGTAAAGCTTTAGCAGTTGTTCTATTAAAACTTGTAAATTAAATAATTGAATAATTTATATATTTGTCGTGTAAGTAAATTTTTTATCGCATAAAAAAATTAATTACAATATTAGATTAATATAAGGCTAGACAATAAGACAACATTCTTTCAAGGACAAGGTCTTATATACTATTACCAAAGACAATTTTAGTTTCACTATAGACACCCAGAACAATGCTAAATTTTGGTCATCAGCTTGGACGCTCGCTTCGTGGAATTTATGAAGCGGGTATCCATCGAGTACACACTTAAGCAGTACGTATAATTTGCCGCTTCATAAAATCATGCAAGCCAGCGTTCAAACTGATGACCAAAAATTTAGCATTGTTCTGGGAGTCTATAGTGATTGTCTTTGCTATTACACAAAACTGTAAATGTCAAAACATTTATATACCTTCAAAGTTAAAAAATAGCTTTTAGTGTCGCGATTATACCGTTTATTTAACTGTTCAGTTTTAAAATTACAGACAGAAGCCAATAAGACAATATGTAGGGGAGAGCGGGGAGAGTCTGGAGACTTTTTGATCAATACTATTTTTCGTCATTTTTTAAATGTTTTTTGTGTATAAGTATCGCTTAGTAATATACATTATCAGTTAATAAATAACAGATATTTTTCATGAAATATGATTGGTATTTTAACAAGAAAAATGACTACATGTCAAGTGTCTAGATCCACCCCATATACGGGGAGGATCTGGACATATAAACATCAAATTTTAACATAATATTTAAGAGTTTTTTTTTTTTGAAAATGTGGGGGTTGAATTCGGTGCAGCCATTTTATTGATTTGTCATGATTTTGGGTACTTCATACTTTTTTCTAATGCATACTCAAATACAATACATATTATAAAAATTTTTAAATATTCTGCTAACTGGTTTTCTGTTTCCGTGGAAAATTTTTGAGTGGTGACGTATTTTGGATAAAAAGTTACATTAATTATTAATCCCTTCAAGCTTTGCTTATTTACATAGGTGTCTAAAGCTGACTTTGTGATTCTGTGCTTTTAGAGACTTTTTCGATAACTTAGCTTATTATTAGTAACATCGATGACAGCTTGCTTTACAGATTCGGAATAAAAAGTTTAGTTTGTCTTTTTGTACATTTGGGGCATTTTTAATAAAAAAAAAAGAAAAGAAAGGTCAGTTTAAAAATTAATTATGGGAGGCTCTTGACATATAGGTATTTTAATATTGGATTGGGGCGTCAAAAATCTCGTCCATTTTAATGCATCCAAAACACAATCATGTTCCTTGTCGCGAAAAGAGTCATCAAATACTCATCCTCTACTTATGAGCGGCCCAGTTTTAAAGAGCAAAGACACCTTCAATCTTGTGGGCATCACATTTGAAAGTAACCTTAACTGGCATCAACACATTGTATCTATAGCCACGGCAGCCTCAAATAAGTTTGGATTTCCCTTTCAAGTCAAAAAGTATTTTTCCCCTTCTAATTTATACACTTTATATGTGTCCCAAATCCGACCTCCCTTGAAATATTGTTCTCATATCTGGGGCATGGCGTCCCCCACAACCCTAAGCATTCTTGATTCTATTCAAAGAAGAGCTATTCGTCTCATTAATGATCCTTCACTTACAGAAAGGCTTCCCTCTCTTGCCCATCGTCGGGCTGTGGGGAATTTATCGCTTTTTTATAGGTACTTCCATGGCTTCTGCTCGGAAGAATTGTCCAGTATAGTTCCTCCACTCATGGTTCCAAACAGAGAAACTCGTGGTTCCGCGCGTTTGCATCCCTATACGGTCCAATAGGACAGGCCCCGAACTTCCCATTTTGTTCGTTCTTTTATCCCTAGAGTTTCTAGATTGTGGAACCTGCTGCCCGCGGATGTCCCCCCCAAATCTTCAAGTATTTAAGTCCCGTGTCAACAAACTTCCTCTTACCTCGCTTAAGACACCCACGGTACGTTAGTATTCAGGCTTTTAGCCTTCGTGGTTTGTTCAAAGATAAAAAAGGTGGTTGGACGACTGTCCATACCCTTCCCAAAGTAAAATTTGACAGAATGGCGATTTTATAGGTACGTTAAAATACTGAGACGATAAAACCCTAAATACCCATTTTTAAAATTCTAAATGTACATACACATGATAAAATAATAAGGTAATTAAAAAGAGTTGCGAAGAAATTGCAACTTATTCTCTGGCAAAATATTACTTAAAAATTACAACTAACGTATTTTTTGAATTTACCTCGACTATAACGTACCTTCGCTGTTGAATTAACTATGAACACTAAAGGCACTTTCTTTCCGACTACCGGACAACGCGCCAAGAATATTTGAATAGATTTGGCGGTAAATTTGAATGTGTCCATATGCTCCCAGTGTCCAAACCCTTCCTGTTCTCCCTAAAGATCCCTAAACCAAGTAGGTCCGCTGGTTCTGTGGTAAAGTTGCAATTTGAAAAACATTTAAACTGAACTTTACAAGATTGAAACGAAGCTGCCGCCTTTCGTGTACTTCAACGATTTCTATTGTTTTAGAAAGCTGATGAAACTCACAAAACCTAGCGCGCTGAAATTGAAAAAATTGTAAGTTGAACTTACCATCTGCATAATCAGGTTCAACCAATCTCACAAACGGGGCACTTCTGGCCCCCAACTTGGATGCCTCACATTGTTACATTCACCACTAGCTGTCCTATATTTACTAGGTGGACAAGGTACACTATCTTCTTCCTTTTCACATTCTTTAACCGACAAAGGTTTACCTATTTCTGCCCTCAAAGCTAAATTAACTTTTGGACGGAGGTCTTCCGGTAATGGTCTTAAATAAGATGATATATCAAAGTTGTTTTGGATTAAAGTTGAATGTCCACCGGTTAAATTCGTTATGGATAGTATTGAGATGACCCAAAGGGTGGTACCCATGAAACGGAACCTGAAACAGAAAAAAAGTGTTTATTATATTTTGATAAATATACCGTAAAGTAAGTGTAAATAATCCTATTTTACTTAAAAATTACAATGTTCTGCATATTTTTTCGTTGATTTTTAGGAGTTTTTCATTTCTCTGACATTTACTGTGATATTCTGAACGATAGTTGTGTTCTATAGGGGTTTCAAAACTAGGGATTAGACTTCAAGGGGTTATTTAATGCAACAGTGGGAAACATTTGAGTATAGGGACCCATGTCCGGAAAAGTGTCACTAAGGCACTACGACCCTAGGGACGCGATAAAATTTAGAAATACTATGAATTGTCTATATAAGATATAATAATAGATAACCTACATTCAGATCCGCAGTGGCAAGAAGCATTTTTCGGATTTTTACGACCTTGCGCAGTGGGTGCAACGAACATGCGCACTTAAAAGCCGTGGCAAAATACAAACACCGGCACCCCGTACCCTCCGTCCGCGGTCTGACTGTGACGCCTCATTAGCTACCGTACTTCGAACAGAAAACCAGGACACCGTCAACAAATTCTTTCCTATAATGCGGATAGTTTGTTTGGCGCCGGGTACCCTCAACTGGCTTGCGCACAAACCGGTTTTTTCTCCCATGAAATGTAACTTTTGTTTCGCGCAGGTTATAACATTGGCAATCCATCGAGATCAGTGGATATAATGCATTTGATTTTTGCCTTTTTCCAAGAAATTATCAGAACAATTAATAATGAAAAAAAAAAATAAATAAAATTATTGAATAAAAAAACAGTTAATAAATCTTATAATTATATAAAATTCTCGTGTCACAATGTTCGTTCCCGTACTACTCCGAAACGGCTTCGACCGATTCTCCATGAAATTTTGTGAACATATTGAGTAGGTCTGAGAATCGGCCAACATCTATTTTTCATACCCTTAGTGATAAGGGTTGTCTACCCTTAACATTTTTTTAATTTTTAGGCTAGAAATTACTGAAAAATTATTTATATGGCAAAACAACGTTTGCCGGGTCAGCTAGTAAAAATAAAATAATAAAATTTTTAAACATTGACTTTGACATTCACATTTTGAACAATTGTTGTGATGATATCATAGGTATTTACCAATAGCATTGCCCCGGTTTGTTTTGTTTCATAATAACAAGTATCTCTAAATTTCCAAATTCCAGATTATTGCCGTCGAATTGGAATTGGTCACATAAAAACACTCGGAAGAAAACATGTTTTCTAATTATTGCGGATATTTATTATCACATTGGATTTTTAAACCGAAAAACGTATTGGGCTGGCATCAATTTTATGTCCCCATGTACCGTATTCGATAAACGTCTTCGGGCATATCATAACCTTTCGGCGGCGTTTCCACAGAGCATATTTTTCTCAATTATTTATTAATTACTTCTATCACAAGCTCTGAAGGTCGAATTTAAATTACCCAAAATGTTTAGAATTGTTTTTTCGTCCGTTAATACAACTTTCATTGAAATCTGAGCATCAATTTTTTAAAGTAAAATAAAATCTGCGATTTCCCATAAGGATCCATTTTAAAAAAGCAATTATTTTATAATATTTATAACTTTTTTTCCAGTTCTCTGTAGAACTTTGAAAATTTAACTGTTTGATATTCTTATTATAAAGTACCAGTATGCTAAGTTTTATAATTTTCTGAACATTAATTCTTACACTCTTAGTACTATCTTAGGTGATAGATATATAGGATCGGATTAGAGGTTGCATTTAGAAATTATGACGTTGGACGTCGTTACCCGCTGGACAGGGCTTTCCCTGAACCTCCCCTAAATAAAAATCAAAGGTAATACAAAAGTAATGCAAATTGGCAATGTTTTCCATTAGATAAACATATCGGTTGCATAGAGCAAAAATGGCGTAGTATTTACAGGGCATTCAATTGAGTTATAGGTAGGGGAAAGTGGGGTGGATTCATACAAGGAGCACCTACATACATTGAGTTTATCTGAAGTTAGACACGAAGTATAATAGTAACGTAAGTGGGTGTGCACAGTTTTTATGTGTGTTTACAGACTAGTAAAGTTTCAGAATTTTCGGTGCGGTAAGATCGAGTGCACAACACGGAACGTGTTTTTGCCTCGCGTAAGTAATTTCATAACGTAACTTTGGACATATTTTTGACTAGTTACTTTTTTGGGATCAATTATTGCTATTTAATCCTAATTATAATAATACAAAGGCACTAATTTAATGAGTAAATTAATATAGATAAATACGGATTTTCTATTTCAAATTTTTTTATTAATTAGCATGTAATGGGGTATATTCATACACAAGTATATGGGGCACATTCATACTGTATAATTGTACCCCTGGCCCTTTATGAATATTTTTTTAGCTACTACTTTTTGTTACACCGACGATTATAGTTGTAAATATTATATAAAGTAGTTTAAGTTTCACTTTTACGGAAAAAAACAGGGTGTTTTATGAACTTTGTGTCTTTGGATGTCAAGGATCGGTTACTTTATCAGACATAGTGATGATATTACCATAGATCTTAGGTCATAATCTGTCAATAACATAGGCACATTAATTTTAGGTTTTGTAAGTTAAGGTATCTTTGTGTTAACTAAAGTTTTTTATTTTATATAATTAATAATGTATAAGCAATATTTATTTTTACATTTTAAGATTGTTACTTTTAATATATATAACTGACTAAAACAAAAAAATTTATTAAGTGCCTTTGGTAGATAACCATACATATAACTTAAATACCGTTTAATGACACTCTGTTCACTATTCGTTACTTATGTTTATATCACGAAACTATTGCGATGTTAAAATAGGCATTAACAGATTTGGATAAAACCTGTTTTTTAATTTTGAATTTTACTTTTTGTTTTGTATGTTAAAAAAATGTATAAGTATGGTATAAAACAATAACAAACAATAATTATGACGAATTAATTAACGGTTGTATGAATATACCCCACTAATGGGGTACATTCATACATTTTGCTTTTTTGTAAAAGTCTTATGGAAACTCGCGCATGTAGATTTTAATATAAGGTTCTACTACAATATAAAATAGTTAAGCTACTAGTGTGTCATTAATTAAAAGAGATATACCTAAAACACGGCATTCCACAAAGCAAAATATAAAAACTGTATGAAGCCTCCCCACTTTCCCCTACTCTTTGTAAACAAAATTATTTTTGGCATTTTTTTTATATTTAGAATAGCCATAGCTCGTAGATAAAGACGTTATTTTAACTAAAGGTTATTAATAGAAATAACTTACGAGTAATTGTTTCTAGAGAAAATAAAGTAATTGTTTCTACAGAAAATCATAGACACGGGGGCAGGCAATCTTTGTCGTCATTTAATTACGAATTTTTATGTGTTTTCTTATTGCATAGGTAACCTTGTTTTTCTGAACATTAATTCTTACACCTTAGTACTATCTTAGGTGATAGATATATAGGATCGATTAGGGGTTGCGTTTAGAAATTATGACGCTGGACGTCGTTACCCGCTGGGCAGTGCTTCCCGGACCTCCCTAAATGAAAATCACAGGGTAATACAAAAGTAATGCAAACTGGCAATGTTTTCCATTAGATAAACATATCGGTTGCATAAAGAAAAATGGCGTAGTATTTATAGGCCAGCCAATTAAGTTATAGGTACTCTTTGTAAACAAAATTAGAGACATTTTGCACCTCTTAAAATAACAGACGTTTTTAGCCTCCTTATGGTTATCATTATTAAACATAACGATTACAGCAGCAGTTTTAGACAGAGATTTTGCAACCTCTTTTAAGAAATTTATCTTGCGTCTGCGCCTGTGGTCGCCGATTTTAAAGTTTGCGAAAAATCAGTATTTACTTTTATTCTCCATAAGTTATATATTGATTTTTTAATATATGCAAACAGTTCCCTTGATTTTGTTTTTAAAGTAGATGTAAACAATACAGTATAAGCAAAACACAAAAAGTAAGGTTAGGTTTGATAGTAGAATAAAAAGCAAGTGTGCCAGATTGTAACATCTAAATTAATTACTTATTTAGAATATCCGTAAAAGTGCAAGTTCGTTTTAATTTCTTAACACTATTTGATTTTTATCACTGCTATAGATTTTTCGCTAATTAGAGCCTATGTATAAATGATATTTTAATTAATACGGCATTAAAATTTTAACCTTTTAAATAATTGATATTAAAATTTCTACAATCCGGCAACCACGCAGTTTAACAATAACGATAACGATAACAATAAGCTCTTCGGTATCATAAAGTAACATACCTACGGATAAGAGAAACCATGGCATGCTAAAATTTTCGTTACCGCTTTTACCGCAGGCTTGGCGGCAGGCTTGTCATTTTTCCAGTTTAAACTTTAAATGCGTCGGTCGAAGCCTCGCCTCGTGTAACATCAGCGGTGGGGAGACATGTAAACTTACTGAAATGACTAACTGGCGGTATTTCAACGAGAAACGAATAAAATTATATTGGGAGTTTTCGCATGACCTGTCCTTAAATCGGCTATTCCATGATAACTCTTATAATTTAATTTCCTTACTCTATGTCGGTATTCATCCGTAATTAATGGAGTCCGGTATGGTTAATAACGATAACGGATCATGTTTGCGTTACTGCGCAGTCTCAGAATAACGTTAACCACAACGGAATTGCAAAATAAGGGGTGCAAAATGTCTCTATTATTTTTGGCATTTTTTTATATTTTAAATAGCCATAGCTCGTAGATAAAGACGTTATTTCAGCTAAGGGTTATTAATAGAAATAACTCACCAGTAATTGGTTCTAGAGAAAATAAAGTAATTGTTTCTAAAGAAAATAATAGACACGGGGGCAGGCAATCTTTGTCGTCATTTAATTACAAACTTTTATGTGTTTTCTTATTGCATAGGTAACCTTGTGTAGATTCACTTGGAGAATTATCACTTCTAGCTAGTTTAACAAATAATAGGTTTGTACAGTTTATGTAGTAAAGACTTGCATTAACGATAGTAGATAATAGATTGGGTGGCGCAACTCAAGGACTAAGTCTTTCGCAGATACATCTAATGGATAGAAAGCAAATTATGCATGCTCTTTTGTTATAAGAAGAAACAAATTTTATTCTTTAAGAGTTAAAAAAATGTTTTTTTTATAATATGGGTTGCCATAAAGGCTGATCATTAAACAAGGGCGTGCCAAAGATTTTCTTGTTTTTTTAATCCTAATATTGAGACATGAAACCCACACCAAATACATGTCTACGGATTAGGTTTACAAGAAGACAAATGGACCAAAAATTTAATTTTTCGAGAAAAAGTTACTTTAGTTCTTTACAAAAAATTTTGGTAATTTTCTAGAAACCTGCGGCAACTCCGATTTTAACGAAATTTGGTATACAGGGGTGTTTTGGGGCGTTGATCACAAATCTGAAAGAATTTTTTGGCGGAAACGTTTCGTTCTTGAGATATTCATCATAAGACTTGAAATTTAAGCTAATCCTATTTTTACAATATTTCCCCTTCTTTTTGCACACAATTCTTGATTTAAAGCTAAAGTGGCACACAATATTTGATTTTCACCTTTTAAAACCCCGTTTTTTACGTATTTTACATTATTTTTGCATTAAATTGCATATCTATACTTTGAATCATTTGAATCCTAGTGTGCCATGAAGCTCTATGTGTATGTATGGTTGCCGCATTATCAAAGAAAAGCCACGAAATCTAATGCAAAAATAATGTAAAAACGTAGAAAAACGGGGTTTTAAAAGGTGAAAATCAAATATTTTGTGACACTTTAGCTTTAAATCAAGAATTGTGCGCAAAAAGAAAGGGGAATATAGTGAAAATAAGCTTAGTTCAAATTTGAACTTTGATGATGAATACCTCGAGAACGAAACGTTTCCGCCAGATTCGTGATCAGCGCCCTAAAAACCCCGTATACCAAATTTCGTTAAAATCGGAGTTGCCGCAGGTTTCTAGAAAATTACCAAAATTTTGCCTGTTAAAAAATATGATTCAAATAAGTAATTTTTGATAGCTCCAAAATCATTTTCATGAAACTTTTTAATACCCCTGTAACAGTGATAAAGTCATTTAAAGTGCTATTTTAAATAAATTTTCTAAATAATATTTTGTTTAAAAATTAAAAATAAAAAAATAGTTTACTCTTGGAGAAAAATATTGGTTTTTAAGTTTTTGCCCACCCTGTATACAAAATCAACATGTTGTCCTCGGATATTATATTTTTTAACAATTTTTATCAAGAATAACTTTTTCTCCAAAAATTTTTTTAATCAATTTGTCCTCTTGTAAACTCCATCCCTGAACAGTATGTATACCAGGGTTGCTTTCCAGTGACGAAAATTTTTGTGCGTCACGCTCCAGAGCTTGAAGCTCTTGAACTGCTCTAAAAAAGTTAGTCACTGAAACGCATCCTTAGACAAGCAAAGAGAGATACTTAAAGAAATTTTAAAATTTCGTTGTTTTTAACCTTTCTTGGCTTTATAATAATAATCTCTTTCTAATATCTAATTCCATTTTAAATAAATAATTTTAAAAATCCATCCTTAACCCTAAAAAACACGTTTGAAGCACAAAACCAAAGAGGGGTTGGTGCATGGGGGCAAGGGAAAGAAAAACGGAGTAGCTCAGGTGCATAACACTTTCCGTCACTGGAACGCCATAAAGTAGAACGAAATGCTCCTGAGCTACTCGGAAGCGCTCTATTTGCGTCACTGGAAAGCCACTGATGCTATTGACGAAGAGAGGAACACTTTGGTAAAGAAAATTGTTATTTTGGAACTTTAAAATAAAATTTGAATCTTCAAAAGCAGCAAAGCTTGCGCGTTTAATCAAATTTTGTTGTCAAATTACAAATTTTCAAAAATTTTTGCCTTTTTTTTAATAATCTGCAAATCTCGCATATAAAAATTGTACTTAGTATAAAAAATTTAGGTAGCAATGGTATTTTGAAAAAAAATCATAATTTGCCACAATTTAAGATTTGATCAAATTTACAAAAAAAATACAAACATCTGCTTTCAACCCTTACATTTTTGGGGGCTAAAAAAATCCACATGTTTGCAAATTCCAAAATAATTTTTTCTTTACCAAAGTGTTTCTATTAATAGTCTAAGATCCGGCATTAAAAAAATATACCCTTATCTGTTAATTGAATAAAATAATATTTTTAGGCAGATTTTAATTTAGTGAATGCAAGTGAACAACATCTGCCAGCATAGGTCTGCTACAATTAATAATAATTAATTAATTAATACTTAATTTACTTATAATTGTTACCTTTTCATGTTAATTGCATAAACCAAACAGAAAATGTCCTCACCTTGCTGCAGGTACGTGTAGCAGTCATAGAGATGGGTGCTTACCACAACAAGGTTTATAATATACTGCAATTCCTCAGGCAAATATGCCACCGAAACGTCGAATTTTAATTAGAATTTTTGGGATTTGAGGGGGTTTTTTCTTTATTTTGTTTTAGGCGACCGTCCAGTTTATAGGGGTCAGTAGGGCTGAACGGGGTCAGCTCGCTATACCCCGGGACCAGGACCAAATAAAATAAATCACAAACTATGTTAATCGTTAACTAGTAAAAATTTTAATTATACAACATCCAACTGTGATTTTTAAATTAAAGTTTTTATGATGACAATTATTTATGTGTTGAAAGATTAATTAATTATTATTACAGACGTAAATTTTCTTACATTAACATATTACCCGTGTCAAAATCAATTTTAAAACATGACATGCTTCTTTGTATTAATATTTTATTATTGGTTAAATAATTGTGTATTCTAAACAAAAGCTTAATATCCTTTTTGAATTTGAAAAATATAATTTGAGATAAAATCATTAATAGTGATTTTTACATCAAAAGATTATTTTGTTATATTTTTTTAAGTTGACATAACAAACCAAATATTATTTTTGCTAACTTAAAAAAATTGATTAACAAAATAATAAATTTAAATAAATGCAACTTTGTGAAGTGCTTAAATAAGAAAAGCTACACGAAGCGAAAAATTTATAAATAAATTATTTAATCTTTTATACCACCTTTTAAGACAACCGAAACCCATTAAAAATCGAGTACCTAATAAACAAATGAATAACTTTTTAAAAACAACCTTTATAATCGCTTGTGTTTAGATGACACTAGATTTTTTCCAAATTTAAAATAATATTTAATTGCATAAAAAATTATTTAAAATCTTGCTTACCACAGTGCATGCCAAAACCGCCGCGCAAAAGCCGATTTTCAACGTTAAATAAAAAAATTATAGAAAGAACATTTTAAAAGCCCAAATTCGGTACCCTTTGAAAATAATACAAAAAAACATAAAAAGGCCCGCCTGCAATCGGACTATTTTATACAAAGGCTCCCTTACAGCGACGCGCCGATACACTATGGGATAGAAATCCATTATTTTGGCCAAAAAGCAACTTTGAAATTTTAATGGCTCATGCTGTGTATTTCAAAGTAGATACTCCAAACCACATGTACGCAAAATTATAAAAGAATATGACGACTTCTATTGGGGTAATAAGAAACTTGAAAATGTATTTTAAGTAAACATAAATATACAACATTTAATCTACTTAGTTTATTATTAGCGTTGTTTACTAAAAAAGTAAAAGAATTTAAATAATAAGAGCTATTGTTGTGTTTCCGATGCAGTCTCGCGAAGTCTCGCTACTTTTGTCAAAGATTTTTTTACCTTTTTTTTTATCAGTTTTTGTACTTACAATTGCCTTTCTACTTTTTGCTACTTCTGAGTGTAAAGACTGATACAAGATTTTTAACACGCTTTTATTAACTTGGGTTGTAACTATCTATCTGGCTGTCTATGTAACGGAATCTTTGAGCCTAATTTTAACCAACTTCCAGCTATTCGATTTCTTTGAAACTTTGCACATGTATTAAGGACCCATGACAATGCAATAATCTGCAAACAGTATCCCTTTATCTTTTTTTAATCGCCAGGAAAAAAATTCCATTATATTATAAAAACAACACCTAGGATGCCATCTGTTGGAAAAATTTCAAACTTTGCTATTAAATGAAGAAGAAATTTTTTAGTGGATTGCAAAATGTTGGCAACGGTCCAAACTTTGCCTGGATTGCCATCTGTTGGCAAAATTTAAAACTTTGCTACTTAATGAAGAAGAAATTTTTAGTGAGTTGCAATCTTTTGCAAATTTTAAAATTTGCTACCATTGTCATTTCATAGGGGTTGGTTATTTTCTTTTGCTGCTTAATTAAATAGTATGTTCTAATTTACTGTTATATTAAGAATTTTGTGCAATATAACGAACTAAAAATGAAAATAATTAATAGTTTAAAAAACTAAAAAACACGCTTTTATATGCAACCGAACTAAAAATTAAAAATAATTTTTCATTAAAAAAATATTTTCACTTCATAGTAAAAAGCGTGAGGTGCATTTTACTATTTTTTCATAACTTTTCCATCATAGATATTGGCAAATATAATAATTATAACATTTAATATATTAAGCACCCCACGCTTTTTACTATGAAGTGAAAATATTTTTTTAATGAAAAATTATTTTTTAATTTTTAGTTCGGTTGCATATAAAAGCGTGTTTTTTTAGTTTTTTAAACTATTAATTATTTTATAATTTAGGTTTTCCATTTTAAAATTTAATATGTTTTGTCCTACACTGTATATTCTACAGAATCTACCCAACAAAACAGTTTTTATACGTTAATAATTAATAGTTTAAAAACTAAAAAACACGCTTTTATATGCAACCGAACTAAAAATTAGAAAATAATTTTTCATTACAAAGAGTTTGTCACTTCAGAATAAAAGCGTGGGGTGCTTAATATATTAAATGTTATAATTATTCTATTTGCAAATATCTATGAGGGAAAAGTTATGAAAAAATAGTAAAATGCACCCCACGCTTTTATTCTGAAGTGACAAACTCTTTGTAATGAAAAATTATTTTCTAATTTTTAGTTCGGTTGCATATAAAAGCGTGTTTTTTTAGTTTTTAAACTATTAATTATTTTTCATTTTTTAGTTTCTGCTACTCTTGACAAAATGGCGAAAAAATTTTTTAATGAACAAGAGTGGCACATTTTAAAATTTTTCCAACAGATTGCAACTCACTAAAAAATTTCTTCTTCATTAAGTAGCAAAGTTTGAAATTTTGCCAACAGGTGGCAACCTAGGTGTTGTTTTTATATTTTTATAATATAAAGGAAATTTTTTTTCCTGGCGATCCAAAAAAAGAATGTTAATTTTTATTAATTGCACATTATGTATTATGTATACATTACACATAATGTAATTTTTATTATTTAATCCTTGAACTAATGGTGCAACTAACCCTATATTTTTATTTTTCATAAAAATTAAACACTCATGGTGCAACTAACCAAATTGTGTAAAAACTAAAAATTTCTTCTTCATTTAATAGCAAAGTTTGAAATGTTGCCAACAGATGGCATCCTAGGTGTTGTTTTTATAATATAATGGAATTTTTTTCCTGGCGATTCAAAAAAGATAACGGGATACTGTTTTTAAATTATTGCATCTTCATCGGTCCTTGACACGTGTGCAAAGTTTCAAAGAAATCGAATAGCTGGAAGTTGGTTAAAATTAGGCTAAGATTCCGTAAAGATTCCGTTACATAGATAGATAGATGGATAGATAGATAGTTACAACCCAAGTTAATAAAAGCGTGTTAAAAATAAAAAAGTTGGAAAGATGTATCTCTATTACGCTTCTAAGAATAATTTAAAATTATTTTTCAGATTTGGATGGTCATATTTCCGAAACTAATTGAGATAGACACATCAAATGTAGTATTTTTTTAAAGCATTTTAAAAGATTTTGGTGGTGATATAATATTCAGGGTATTCCATTTAAAAAAATCATACCTATTATCGTACCCTGTATATCATATGAAATAATAATCATCGGATTACTGATTAGAATACTACCGAATTAACCAAACAATCTGACATTTTAGTTTATTTTGTACAATAAAAATAATAATGTTAAGGGGGGTGTAAATTTATAATAACATATAATAAGTTTTAGGTTTCCAAAAAGCATTTGTAATAATTTATAATATTTTTCCAGTAAAAAGCACCTCATTTTAAGTTAGACTGGTAAGTTTCAGAATTTTGACCAAAAAAATAATTTCTATCCCATAGTGCGATGACCAGGTGCATCAACCGGCATATCATAAAAGAAATATAGCAAAGGCGGCCGCGAAGACAAGCATGCCGATTTATTTGCTTTAAACTTTTTGTGATTTTTTTTCTTATCAAAGAGCACCGAATTTACATTTTTAAACTGTTCCTTCTATAAATATGGACTACAATTCTGGGAATAAAGAACTTTTTGCATAAAATTTTTACTCTTTCAGAAACTTCTAAACTATTTATGCTCATCACTTATACTTTTTAGGATAACCAGAACTAAACGGCTATTTTTTTCTCAGTTTTTTGTTAAGAACCAGATATTGTTTTTTTTTGCAGAAAAATTCAAAATATGTCTTTTTCTAGGTGTCATTCCGAATCGTTTAAGCCATCAATTGTGTCAAATTTTAGAACTAGTGACACATGAACTAAAAAAATAATGACGAAATCAAAGGTAACTTCACCGTTTGGTTCAGTTGATGTGGCGTTTACTGTTACATTGCATAAATTGATATTTTAGTTTGTTGTAGTCGGCATTGAAACAAAACACTAATTTAAAGTGAAAAAAGCTTTTTTTAACACTTCATGTAGTGTACTAGAATGGAGTACTTTATCTTCATGCAACGATAAAAAAATGCATTTTTTTTAACGGTCGTGAAAAAATAAATTTAAATTCCATGTTTCCAACGACTTTTCACCTATAATTTTACTTTTATTTATTTATTTATTTACTAAGAGGAAATAGAAAGCATCCACACGATTCTCTACAACCAGTATTTAAACATGTAATACATTATCTGCTTCAAATATCAGAAATACTTCACATAATTCAGAACTCTTTATTAGGGGTGCTCTCCAAGAAATAGTGAACTAGTTTTCCTATTATACGATTACTTTCACTACATACTAATTCTGTAAATGGTGTAATGAAACTGGTGCTTAAACTTTACACATGAAATGCACCCCATAAAAAACGTTATTAATGTTTATGAGATGTTATACGCAGGGTCGGACTGGGGACCGTTTGGTTTAACGGGCCGAAGTTCATAATGGCCCCACTAATAAGTACATTTTTTAAAATATTTTTTAAATTGAAAGAAGCAACAAACGACTAATTTTTTGTTTAAATCTTTGGACTAACCACGAAGGCATAAAACTAACGTACCGTGGGTGTCTCAAGCGAGGTAAGAGGGAGTTTGTTGACACGGGACTTAAATACTTAAAGATTTGGGGGTAAAGGAAAGACATCCGCGGGCAGCATGTTCTACTAACCAGAACGAACAAAGTGAGAAGTTCGGGGCCTGTCCAGTTGGACCGTATAGGGATGCATACGCGCGGATCCACGAGTTTCTCTGTTGAAAACCGTGAGTGGAGGAACTATACTGGAAAATTCTTCAGAGCAGACGCCATGAAAGTACCTATAAAAAGCGATAAATCCCCCACAGCCCGACGATGGGCAAGAGAGGGAAGCCTTTCTGTAAGTGAAGGATCATTAATGAGACGAATAGCTCTTCTTTGAATAGAATCAAGAATACTTGTGGGGGACGCCATGCCCTAGATATGGGAACAATATTCCAAGGGAGGTCGGATTTGGGACACATATAAAGTGTATAAATTAGAAGCGGACAAATACTTTTTGGCTCGAAAAAGAAATCCAAGCTTTTTAAAGCTGCCGTGGCTATAGATATAGATAGATGTGTTTATGCCAGTTAAGGTTATTTTCAAATGTGACGCCCACAAGATTGAAGGTGTCTTTGCTCTGTAAAACTTGGCTTATAAGTAGAGGATGAGTATTTGATGATTCTTTTCGCGACAAGGAACATGATTGTGTTTAAGATGTATTAAAATGGACGAGGTTTTTGGGCGCCCTAATCCAATATTAAATTAAGATCCTGCGAAAGAAATATCTGCATCGCTCTGCGTTTGTTTGCCAAATCAGGTTTAGTGATGGGTTTAGGAACCTGAAAACGAGTGAAGGGTACTATCGTCGGCGTTGTTTACGTGCAAATAACCCTGTGTGGTTAAAGCACTATCTAAACAAAAAAAACATTTTAGTAAACAAAAAGAGTATTTGAGGGGACTAGTTTCAAAGTGTACCCCGTAACTTTTTTAATTTTTTATCGTATAAAAAAATAGTAATTTATTTAACAAGTTCATAAAGTGACACTTTTTTACGAATGGGAAGTTTGATAGCACGAGCCGTCAGGCGAGTGCGGCAATCCCATAAGTAAAAAAAGACACTATATGCATGTGTTACATACTATATTTTTTCCACGACCGTATAAAAATTTACCAAAATACCATTTTATACATATTTTATTTATCTAAACTTATTAATTTTAATTTTTGCAGAGTAGCCATTTTATTGCAACAGAAAATCTTAGCCTTCTTATTTTTTAAGTGACAATTATCCTCTTCATAACTATGCATTTCTTATTTAATTTTAGAAAATTATATGTTCTTACTTTTTGTAGAAATAATACTAAAACAGTATAAATCTCTTTTAAATTTCTTAGTCATCCAAATTCATTCTTACTAATAATTTTCAATAATTTCTATATCATTTATTTGCAAACTGTCAAATTTTAAAACTAGTGACACATGAACTAAAAGAAATAATGACGAAATCAAAGGCAACTTGACTGTTTGGTTCAGTTGATGTCGCGTTTACTGTTACATTGCATAAATTGATATTTTAGTTTGTTGTAGTCGGCATTGAAACAAAACACTAATTTAAAGTGTGAAGAAAGCTTTGATATGATTTGAAGTGTTAAAAAAGTTACTTTTTTAACACTTTATGTAGTGTACTAGAATAGAGTACTTTAACTTCATGTTAACGATTAAAAAACAGATTTTTTTTCAAAGTCGTGGAAAAAATATGTTTATTTGATTAATTCTATAATTTTTGAGTAATCTGGTTTTAATTATCTTTTAAAATATACAGAATACGAGAAGAGGATATTTTTTATTGGAACACCCTATACCGGGTGATGCGGCTCCGAGCGGAACATAGGAAATCCCATGTAATTTTAAATGGGTTAATTATTGCATCCCCTGGACATTTTACAAAAAAAAATTAGGATAACTTTTCGAAGAGAATAATGTGACAAATCCTTGTGCCAAGTTTCAAAAAAAATAGTTAGCAAATCTTAAATTATTCAGTTAATTGTATATGCAAGTAAAAGCAAACAGCCACCTGTGAAATGAATGTTGTCACATGAGAAAAACTGTCAATAAATCAATGACACCCTTATAAGAAATTGTTTGCTTGTGGCTGCTATCTGGTTTTACCCAAACCGAAAATTTGGTAATTTTTCAATTACATTTATTTGAATATTTCAAGAATCGCGCAAGGTTAGTTTATATTTATAAGGTTGCGACATATCCCCAACTTTTAGGCGGTTCGAGGTCGGGGACGCAAGGAAGGGCACTCCACGGAGTTAAGTTGGCAAGACTGGGTAAAATCAAAGCTGATGATCAATCCAGTGGCGTCTAGAATTTGCGCATTTCATTTTGCATTGTTTTAGAAGTAATATTTGTTGAAATATGTAATTCCAAATGTTTTTTTATTTAAAGTAAAAGAATTTACAACTTAATAACAATTAAAAACTGGTGTGTAAACGGTTGTTCTACTAATACAATAAACTGTATATCTCCGGCACCGAACAACATGGCCGAAAAATGGGAGATGTGACGTCATAACACTTCAAAGCAATATGGCCGAATGTCGTGACCTTATATAGACCGACTTTGGAATCGCGTATTAAAAATGCTCGAAACTTGGCACGAGGTTTGTCAGATTAGTCTCTTCAAAAGTTATCATACATTTTTTTTAAATGTACAGGAAAGCCAATATTTATTTTTTTTAAATGTACCTACAGACTACTTAAATAATGGATGTGGATAACATTAGAATAAAGCGATTAATTGAGTGAAAATTCCACACCACTGTTTTTTTACTAATCAAATGTGTAGTTTTGGTTGCATTACCATGACAACACAAGTATTTATCGGAATTTTTTTCTCCTGTCTGGGGTACCCTGAAGCAAATTATAGTGAACATTTTTTGACATAATCATTTTTTTAACGTCATGTCTGTCATTCACATACATAATTAAAGAAAATTTTATTTTGTACCAGTTGTAATATTTCAGACATAACATAATATAAAATAATGTAAGGTTTTAAGACCCTAAATGACAATTTTATACAACTACATTTAGTAAAATTATATCACAAGACTGAAGTACTAGACATAAGTGAAGAGCAAGCGAAAGCAAGGTATAGGTCTAAAAAATTAAAATTAACTATTTTCACCAACTGTAGTAATATAAGTTATATATAATATAAAAGAATAAACAATGATAAATTCTAAAATTACATATTTTTGCAACTACAATTGGTAAAATGTAAAATATTTATTTTATAGTAAAATTTTAAAGCTCTTGTCAAAGTTACAAATATTAATTTAAAAGAATATTATTGAACACAAACTTGGTGTGAAATTTTCTTACCGAATACCACACGTGCTTAAATTATTCCGGCAAATTCTTTTCGGCCACGAATATTTTAAGAAAATTCCCCCGCCTGCGGCTCGGAATAATTTTCAAAATATTCGTGGCCTTGAAAAATTTCCGGAAAGAAATTTAGCAGTAGTGGTATTACAAATGATATTAAAATTAAAAAATATATATTTAAAAAAAAATAATTTACTTTTTTTTTATACATGCTTTAAACTTTGCATCTAGGGTATGAACGATATAAAATAAAAATCAAAATTTCCCCTAATAATTTTTTTTCCATATGTTGCGAACTTTTTGCCTATCACTGTACATTAGGAAATAATAAAAATCTAAATATTAAATCGGAAATTACGGAAATAACACAACAAACTAACATATTTATTTATTTTACATATATTTTTTTTTAGCATAATTTTTATTACTTTGGATTATTTGTCCCGCTTTACCTCCACGGCTCCCCAACACATTGACCCAGTCCGACACTGGTTATAGTTATACGAAATTTATTGGCTAAACGTAGCAATTTGTACCTCCCGACTTGAAATCTTGTTTAATAATATTTTCAAAAAAAAAAAATATGTTTCACTTTCACTACATCTACTTTCGTTAGATAGATTTTCATTATGAATTCATCTTGTCATACGTTGCTGTTTTGGATTTTTAAAGAAAGTTATAGATAATTTATTGTATTACAAATTTGGTTTTTATAGTGCTATATTTATGATAACATTCGTCAAGTTTTTATAATAGAAAAAGCAAATATTAATAAGAGCATATAATTATACAGGGTGCCTACTGACTAATGATATACCGCGAGAAACAACCAACGGATTCCTTATTCCAAATTATTAGGATACAGTGGTGGCTCGCGGGTCTAAAAACAGGTGTAGTGCATGAAGGGAAAAAAGCGCATTTACCATTTTAGCAAAATTAAAAATAGTCAACTATCAAAAGTCTAAGTAAAAAGTTTTAATATCTAAACTTACCTAAATTTTATACACCAAATCAATCCTTCTATCTTTTAATGCAGCAAATTTATCAATTATATATTCATAAAATGGTTAAGTTTTTATCAGTTCCTGAAGAAGCTCCTTTTGAATTCGAATATTGGCCAAAGATAAAAGTTTATCCAGGGATACAGTGTTTCTTAAACAACTTTTTAAACGCTTAAGACAAGAAAAACTCCGTTCCACTGACACGCTTGTCGACGATATCGTGAAAATTAGCGAAAAAAGTTTATACGCCTCGGTCAAAATGTCTTTATTTGCGCCAACTTTTTTCACTAACTGCTGCAATGAAATATTTCTATAACTTTCATCATCAAATATTAGGTCAAGTTTATTTTGAAACCGCTAATTTTTTGGAAATGATTCGGCATATATCTCCAATAAATTTTGAATAGAATCAGTGAGATAAGTTTGGTTATACTGGCCAAACTTTGCAGTATCAGCACGACAAAAAAATTGTAGTTTGTAACAATCTTCAAACCTAATTTCTATTTCCATCAAAATATGATCCAATATTTCATAGAGAAGTGCTCTGTACTGTCCTTTAATTACCTCCTGTGAAAAATCACTGTCGCTAATAATACTCAAACGGAAACTATCGAAATAATACGTGAAAACCAACGAAACGACCAAAACCTATACTATCTTTTTAAGGCTAGCGATTTACCAAGCAATACACCTGATAGTTCCTCCCGCGATTCTGGCCACCGGCAAGTATAACATAGCGTTGTCATGGCAACGGAGCGTCAAAGCGTAATCAAAACCCCGCATGATGTGTATACTTCGGTCCGTTTTATATTTGCAATACACTTGTCACGTTGCCGAAGAGGAGGAAAGCGACTCGCGCCAGCGGTTATTTTATAGGCTAGATTTTCCATGGCGAATTTTACAAATAAGGAATAGAAATGAGAAAAATGAATTGAATAATAGTAATATGTTTTTTTATGTTTTATTATTTATTTTTGGTGAAGTGGCACTTCACTTACTACACCAGAATAGCGGCCACTGTTAGGATATAACTAAACTTCCCTACTTCTAAAAGTACAGATTTTCAAAGTATAATAAACATTCTTTTTAAATTCGGTTTGTAGTTGTTTCTTTTTAGCTAAAACTATTCACATCTAAATTTAATTTTTATTTGTTAACTAGAGGACATTACCTCTATACCTATATTTTACAGAGAAAAAACAAATGGTACAGGGTGCTCAAAAAATATTTGTTTTGTACACCGGGCATAAAATACAATTTTACGCTTTCATTTGAGGGCCTAAAATTGCACTTTTACACCTTAGGGCAAAAAAGTATCAAAATCACCCGCAATTAGAAATTTATAAAACAATAAAAAAATTGAATAATGCCAAAGACAATCAGCTTGGACGCTCGCTTCGTGGAATTTTGTGAAGCGGGTATCCATCGAGTACACACGTAAACAGTACGTATAATTTGCCGCTTCATAAATTCAGCCAACCCAGCGTCCAAACTGATGACCAAATATTTAGCATTGTTCTGGGAGTTTATAGTGAAACTACAATTTTCTTTGATAATGCCATTTTTTTTTGTTAAAGCAACAATTTATTTAATTAAACATATATATTAAAAGTAGGTATACTGAATAAAATTTGAAACATTTCAAGCTGTCAAATTTCCCCTACCGGTTCTCTTTCGTGTATAATATTAATCCAAATCAAAGTCGGTCTATATAAGGTCACGACATTCGGCCATATTGCTTTGACGTGTTATGACGTCACATCTCCCATTTTTCGGCCATGTTGTTCAGTGCCGGAGATATACAGTTTATTGTATTAGTAGAACAACCGCGTTTACACAACAGTTTTTAATTGTTATTAAGTTGTAAATTCTTTTACTTTAAATAAAAAACATTTGGAATTACATCTTTCAACAAATATCACTTCCAAAACAATGCAAAATGAAATGCGCAAATTCTAGACGCCACTGGATTGATATTCAGCTTTGATTTTTACCCAGTCTTGCCAACTTTTCTCCGAGAAGTGCCCTCCTTGCGTCCCCGACCTCGAACCGCCTAAAAGTTGAGGATATGTCGCAACCTTATAAATATAAACTAACCTTGAATCCAAACAACAAAAATAAAGAAAAAAACACCTACAGAGAATGCTCGCGGAGCTCGGGCATATTTCAGCCGCGGGTGTAAAAGTGCTATTTTACGCCCTTGATACAAAAATAGCTATTTTTTTTAAATTAAAATATTTAAAAAAGTTGTTTGGTTTACTGTAGACTCAAAAAAAAAAGGCAGTAAGGATTTTATTTTCAAATAATGATAAAATAAATCTAACAAATGATGAATGTTCTGTTGGAAGGAAGTGGAATCATCATCTTTTAAAATTGCTATACAAGTTAAATTTTAAAGTATTATTACAAAATTATGAAAGGTGCCCATATAAATATCATAACTATATTGAGGAAGTAGTAACCATAAAATATGTAATTTTAAATTTTATCAGTATTGGATTCTGATATTCTTGTAGTTTTTAGTCTGTCCATATTGATCTTATCAATCTATTTAAAGAAATTGATTGTGAAATCATTCATGCTATACCAGTAGATCTTGATGCTGGTATTGCTTTATATACATTACCATAGATATTGTGTTGAAACCGAATCTTGTTACTCAAGAATGATGATACGAAAAAAAACAAGTCATGCAATAAATATACATAGAACTAGAACTAGAGAAGTCAATGGTGTAAATAAAGAAAGATACTACGTAAGTGGCTTATTAAATATTTTATTAGAATGTTTCTATTCTGATATAGGGGTAACACAGGTTTTTTTCCCAATTAAGCTTCTTGTTATTAAAACAAAATAAATTTTTTATGGCAAATGGACATTTTTGCATTATTACAACCTCAAAATCACTTCCAAAACAACCGGAAGTATCACTAACATCAACTTATGTATCAACATGTGCCTACTTTTTATATTTAAATTCTTTAATAAGGGAAGTAGTAATTAGTAATTGTATTCCTAAAATATTTCACCCTGTATCTCTAATGCTAAGCCATTTAGGACATAGGTTTATTGAAACTTTTCTTTTTAAAATCATATAAGGATTCATACTCTTTAAGTTCAGCATCTTATGCTGAAATACCCTGTATAGCTTAGACCTTACCATACAGGGGCAAGATTTTCGACTTGTAAAGTAGAAATTTCTGATGGAAAAGGTGCTTTGATTGCCTCTTTCTGTTACAATTAAAGGTAGGCAATTTAAAAAGAGAGAGAAGAAACTCTTTCCTTCAGAAATTTCTACTCCCTAGTTCGAAAATCGGGCCCCAGAAAGTGAATTTTTTAAGATTCTTAAAAACGGCTAATAAAATGTGTACTTTTATCAGGTAAAATATATTAAAAAACAAGGATTTTTATGTAAAAGTTAAATACAGGAACTATACCGGGCAATTCTTCAGAGCAGAAGCCATGGAAGTACCTATAAAAAGCGATAAATCCCCACAGCCCGACGATGGGCAAGAGAGGGAAGCCTTTCTGTAAGTGAAGAATCATTAATGAGACGAATAGCTCTTCTTTGAATAGAATCAAGCATGCTTAGGGTTGTGGGGACGCCATGCCCCAGATATGGAAACAATATTTCAAGGGAGGTCGGATTTGGGACACATATTAAGTGTGTAAATTAGAAGCGGAAAAATACTTTTTTTTAATTGACCGGAAAATTGAATTTTCCACTCAATTTTTTAAGCGGAAAATGCTATTTTACAGGACTAATTTACTTTCGGGTCCCTAGTTTACTTTCCGGTCTCTCATTTACTTTCCGGTCCCTGATATCAAAAAATCCTGTTAGCCATGACAAAAATTGTCAGAGTTCAATTGTTACTATTTGACAGTTCAAGATATTGTAAAGTAAAGAAAGCATCATTTTGCCAAAATGGAGTCAGACATGGAAAATCCAGATGAAATAATTGAAGCAGCCTTGCCTTATTGTCGTTTAAATATAAC
Source organism: Listronotus bonariensis (assembly GCA_014170235.1). NCBI lineage: Eukaryota > Metazoa > Arthropoda > Insecta > Coleoptera > Curculionidae > Listronotus > Listronotus bonariensis. The sequence continues at coordinate 18,352 of JACEGR010001765.1, read as the reverse complement.
ACTAAAAATTTACACAGTTTTTTTTCCGGTCAATTAAAAAAATTATGTACGATACTCGACCGGAAATAATTTTTACGGGTCTCCTCAAAACTACAGGACTCGCCTACGGCTCGCCCTGTAAATGTTTTTCGTCGACCCGTAAAATACCATTTTCCGGTCTAGTAACGTAAATAGCTATTTTGGCTCGGAAGAGAAATCCAAGCTTTTTTGAAGCTGCCGTGGCTATAGATACAATGTGTTTATGCAAGTTAAGGTTACTTTCAAATGTGACGCCCACAAGATTGAAGGTGTCTTTGCTCTGTAAAACTTGGCCGCTCATAAGTAGAGAATGAGTATTTGATGACTCTTTTCGCGACAAGGAACATGATTGTGTTTTGGATGCATTAAAATGGACGAGATTTTTGGCGCCCCATCCAATATTAAATTAAGATCCTGCGAAAGAGATATCTGCATGGCTCTGCGTTTGTTTTCCAGGTCAGGTTTAGTGATAATCTTTTATTAGATTATCTTATCTGTGTTAAAATTAATAATATAAAAACTATCTTTGCATTTTTGGTGTATAAATATTTTTTGGTCGTAGAAAAAATATTGTACATGACTCGTGCCAAAAGTGATTTTTACACCCTCACTCGTGTGAAATATATCACTTTCGACACTTGTTATGTACACTACCCCATATCTCTTAAATCATCCAGTCTTGGATTAAGTAAATTCGTGTTAGATCGTCATATTTTATCTATGGTGCTCGCACCTTTTAGAGACCCTGTATGCTTTGTATACCATAGAAAAAAAAATTGAAGTTTAATAACAAAAAACGCCGTAGTTAATAACAATAACATTATAAATTGACAATGAATTAGAAGGATTTGTTTATCCAAGTCTTCAAGGTTTCAATAATCAAACTTAAATTGAGCGGATAAAAAGAAATACTTCTTTTATGTCTCAATCAACTAAAAAAGAAGACAATGAAACTATTCTTTAATTATGTGAGTCATGTTTTCCTGGTTTTGAGTTATTGAACCCCATAATAAAATTAAATAATAAGGATGTGGAACTAAAAAAAAAAACAAACATAAATACTTATACAGAATCAGCTATTCAATTATGTAAATAGGCAATGCGTGAAAAAGAGACAGTCTAACGAGAATACCGGAAAGTAAACATTTCCGGATTGGGTGACTAATAATGCTTGTTTTGTTATTACATTACTGGCTGATATACCTTTAATAAATAATAGTTTAAAAAAACTAAAAAAACACGCTTTTATATGCAACCGAACTAAAAATTAGAAAATAATTTTTCATTACAAAGAGTTTGTATTACAGTAATAAAAGGTCAAACAATGAATCATAATTATATACCTTAAAATAGAATTATAATAAAATTTAAGATAATAACAAAATAATTCACTTTAGAGTAAAATACGTGGGGTGCATTTTACTATTATTTCATAACTTTTCTCTCATAGATATTTACAAATGGAATAATTATAAATAGCATTTAATATATTAAGCACCCCACGCTTTTATTCTGAAGTGAATTATTCTGTTATTATGTTAAATTTTATTATAATTCTATTTTGAGGTATATAATTATGATTCATTGTTTGACCTTTTATTACTGTAATACAAACTCTTTGTAATGAAAAATTATTTTCTAATTTTTAGTTCGGTTGCATATAAAGCGTGTTTTTAGTTTTTTAAACTATTATTTATTTTTCATTTTAGTTCGATATATCAATTAGTTTTCTGCGGACATGTGATATTGAAATGTCACGAACTATTTCGTAATCAAATCATTTTATTTAAAGCTTCACTGTTGCATGGGGTTTCAGAACGCAACACTCCGAACAAGTCTCTGTCAGCCTTTATGCTGAGAGTACGTCCGAAACTACACGCATGCGCAGATCGCGCACTAGCTCTTTCTCTGTTACTCTCCTACAGAAAATCTATAAAGGAATTTATTTATCCTGGCGATCCTAATCCGGATAACGGAATACTGTTTGCAGATTATTGCATTGTCATGGGTCCTTGATACGTGTGCAAAGTTTCAAAGAAATCGAATCGCTGGAAGTTGGTAAAAGTTAAGCTTAAAGATTTCGTTACATACATACATATATACATACATACATACATACAACCCAAGCTAATAAATAAATAAAAAAAATATTAAAAAAGCGTGTTAAAAAGCTGATACAATATACATTTGACCAAGTAACGTAACTGTTTGGTTGACGAATTACCTAAAGTAATTTTCTGCTAAATATGATACCTTTTCTTTATCTTTGGACAAACCACGAAGACTAAAAGCCTAAATACTAACGTACCGTGGGTGTCTTAAGCAAGGTAAGAGGAAGTTTGTTGACACGGGACTTAAATACTTGAAGATTTGGAAAGGAAGGAAAGACCTCCGCGGGCAGCAGGTTCCATAATCTAGAAACTCTAGGGATAAAAGATCGAACAAAGTAGGAAGTTCGGGGTCTGTCCAGTTGGACAGTATAGGGATGCATACGCGCAAAACCACGGAGTTTCTCGGTTAGGAACTGTGAGTGGAGAAACTATACTGGACAATTTGTCAGAGAACTAGAACTAACCAGACCTAACATGACAATACAGGGTGAAACAGATTTTTAAAGACAACCGTGATAATAAATAAAACATCTTTTGTGGCCAATACACTAGTTTGTAGGGCCAACAAATCGGTGAAAAAAACATCTTTTTTATTTAAAATTTTTAGTGTATGGCCACCAATTAAATAATAATAATATTTATAAAAAAATGATAAAGATGAACATAAAAATAATTAATTAATTAAAACTCTCTGGTATTAACTTAATTCTTTTTTACTTTTTTTAGTTATTATTTTTAGCCTTTTATTGAGTTTAATTTTTTTAATTTTTTATTAACAGGGTCCTAAGTTTTACTAATACAATTAGGTTTTCAAAATATTTTATTCCAATAATTGTTGATGTTTATTCAAATATCACATACATATTAAAAAAAAAAACAATTTTATTATTTTGATTTTAAATTTTTTTTTTTAACTTAAAACCTAAAATTAGTCTTTTTCTTTTTTTTTATCTTTGGACAATCCACGAAGGCTGAAAGCCTAAATACTAACGTACCGTGGGTGTCTTAAGCGAGGTAAGAGGAAGTTTGTTAACACGGGACTTAAAAACTTGAAGATTTGGGGGGAAAGGAAAGACCTCCGCTGGCAGTAGGTTCCACAGTCTAGAAACTCTAGGGATAAAAGAACGAACGAAATGGGAAATTCGTGGCCTGTCCAATTGAACTGTATAGGGATGAATACGCGCGGCACCACGAGTTTATCTGTTGCTGAGCTGCACGAGGAGGGACTATACTGGATAATTCGTCGGAGCAGAAGCCGTAAATATATCTATAGAAGAGCGATAGATCTACCACAGCTCGACGATGGGCAAGAGAAGGAAGTCTTTGAGTAAGTAAAGGATCATTAATAAGACTTCACTCACTCACTTCACTCTTCGTATGATTAGAACAGTTTGAACTTGTGTTTTATATATATTTTTTTATCATAATTTAAAACTATGTCTTTACTAATTTAATGTCATAGAAGTATAATAAAAATAGGCATTCAGCCAGTTTGTTCACCTCTTGCAACTTGTGTGCTTGAAAGTATTAAATATCTCTAGTGGAAATGAAAGTACTTTTTGCATAAAACTATCCATGGAAGGAAATTTCATCCTTAAATTTAACACTTTATGTAGGTATTTTATTACAGTTTGCTCAGATTCTCAATTACCCGAGATCGACCAGACGATTACGAAACATTTTCTTAATTTAACGTTATACACTGGCAAGCACATTGAAGTCACTTTAAATTTGTGATTTTCTTAACTCAAAAATAAAGTGACGACACTTTAAATCCAATATGGCGGAACAACCAAGATGGAGGACTAGTCATTCCTAGTCATAGGTTTTCGAATATCGGTTAACCGGTTTTAAAAAGCGGTTTTCAAATACCGGTTTTTCGGATAATCGGTTTTCGAATACCGGTTTTTGGATAATCGGACCAAAATCGAAAAGCGGTTCTTCGAATATCAATTAATAGGTTTTTGGTTGATTGTGGTTTATATCTAAAAAAGAAAAACCGTTCATTTTGTAAAATCGCTTATTTGTTGACAGATTATACAGGGTGATTCATTTAACCTTAGACAGGCAAATAACCAAAAAACGGCGCATTTTAGAAGAAAATGTTTCTAGTAAGAATTGTTTGAAATAAAGGGGCAAATTTAATGGTATTATTAGTTTGTGACCTTGACTAAAATTTTAAGGTCATATTCATATCAACTTTGTTTTTTCAAAAGGGAACTCTAATTTTTTTATTTAGAATCTTAATCTACATACAAAAATGAGCAAGTTTCATAAAAAACTTTTAAATTCGATTTCAATTTTATAAGATATGTAACAAAATTTTAAGAACCCATTTTTAATATAGTACAAAAAATATTTATTTTTATTAAAATGTATTTTTAACATTAAAAACATTTTTAAATATGCTGGTTGAAAATATCATATATAAACCAGTCGTTTAAACAAGTAAAATAAAAAATAAAAAACTTATTTTAAGATGCGTTTTGTATGTATTTAAAGACCGTTTTCGGTTTTAAAAACCGATTTCGGTGTATCGGTTTTGAAAACCGTTTTCGGTTTTAAAAACCGGTTTATAATACCGGTTTTTAATACCGGTTTTTAATACCGGTTTTTAATACCGGTTTTTAATACCAGTTTTTAAAACCGGTTTTTAATATCGGTTTTTAATACCGGTTTTTAAATTTTCGGTTAACCGGTTTTGTTTTTTTTCCGGTTTTTGCCAGCCCTAGTTCAAACCACTCCGATGAATACGGTTAACACGGAAAAATGACTTAAATCTCGCAACAAACTTTAATAGCATCTACGTTTTATTCTTTCTAGTTCATTTTAAGTAAATCTTGTTTTAAAAATATTTTTTACTTTAGAATTATTTTAATATAAACTTATAACGAAAAAGAGTCATGAAAAATTACTATATTTTTTTGCTCGACAGTGTATATTTTCAGTTTAAAGTAAAATATTATCAAAATGGGCTGGTTTCTATTTCAAGCGTGAATAAAATTGTTGTTAGGGCGTGATTTTATTAGTTCGTTAGTTAGTACTTCCACACACCTTCGAGTTTGATTTTCTACAGCAAAAAAACGCTTTAAAATTTTATGACTTATTAAGAAAATATTTTAGGAGCGGTAATATTAATGTTTAAAGGTGTATTTTTGTTATTTTATCGCCAACACAAAAAAAAACACTTATAAAACATAAGCCCCGTCCTGTTAAAGTTGGCGTAAATAATAAAAACGTATTTGTGTAAATTGGACATTATAAAGAAGCATTCAATACCATTAATACATGTTTATAATTACATTACATTAATTTTGTAACTCAGGGCCGTATTATCCATTAGGCTGACTAGGCTACAGCCTAGGGCGCCATGAAGAAAATAGGCGCCACACAGAGGAGTAATAGGCGCTAGACAGAGGAGGTTTTAAAAATGATTAAGATTTGGTTAAGTGTGGATTTTAGGTGACTAATTTGTCTGTAAATAAGGTGCTTTGGAATGAAATAGACAAATAAGCGCGAAAAGGAGGGAATGACTTTTTTTTGCTCTTAAAAATTTTTTTTGGTGGAAAATAGGCGCTTTGGAAATTGTAGCCTAGGGCGCCTCAAACAGTTAATACGGCCATGCATAAACTTATAAAATTAAAACAAAAAGGGAACAATATTAAGCAAGAAAAAGTTAACCATTTTTTTTTAACTTATAGACCAGGGTAGATAATTTTGGAAACGAAAGAAAAATATAGTAGAATAAAAGTCATTGTAAGAAGTAAAAAATATAACAAAATAAAAGAAAAAATAACTTTCAGGACATCTGAGGTCGGAAAAGAGGGAAGGAGGGGAAGTTTAAGAAAAAAAAGAGGTTTTTACCAATTTACGGCAAAACTACAAGTCCTACGAAAAAAGTTAAATAGCAATGTTGTAGGTAATAAAAGATATACACCCCTTATATTTACACTTTTCTTACATAACCTCAAAATTTATGTGAAAATTTTAAATATTTTAAATATTATAATTGGTTTTTATTTTTACATTTTACTAAAAATAAATAAATTTTACACAATTTATTTAAAACCTACCCTGTTAAAATGTCTTTTTAAAAGTTATTGCACTTTTTTATTAAGGTAATAGCCCAGCAAACACTATTTGCCGGCAATATACATTTTCATATTGGCATTGAGGGTAAAGCATTGGCAATTGGTGGCAATATTATGCCAACATCTTATACGCATTAAAAAGTCAACCCTAAATAAACACTCAATTGCCAATAAATTTTACATGCAGGCGAATTGCCGGCAAGCATACAAAAATGGCGGCATACCAATCCTGATTAAATAAAGCGTGCCTTTTTGTTGCAAATAAATATTAGATTTTTGAAGGCAAACCTTCAACGCATATTTATACTTTTCAAACCATATTATTAACATTGGTATTTAACTAACATTTGAGCAATTTTTTGATGTGTTTTATTTATAATGGCGCCTAAACAACATTATTTTATGTTTTTTACAGAATTTAAAGGAAATAGCCTTTTCCTAACATTTTATTGATACAAATCATGCAAATAAAAATTAGGTAAAACAAAATGTTTATTATATATTTTTGAGAGAATTAAAATAAAATGATGGTAAAATTAGCTAGGTTAATTTCGACGATTTCGATCGAAGGTGATAAATTCAAATTTCCCGCTTAGCCGAAATACAAGATTTGACAATTTGACAGATGAGAAAAAAATGAAATTTAAAATATTTCTCCCCATGTTTTGGATCTGAAAATTGAGTGTAAGTGTCCCTTAAATACTTACTTTTTTAAAGTGTTTTCTTTTGATTTACTATCTTTTTTAATTTTATTACACACTCTTTATTTATTTTTTTTTTTTTGGTTTATTGTTACGGTATAAAAATGTATGTAATTTTTTTATTGATAAAGTTTTCCTGCCTTTTTTCTCATTTTTTTCGATTACAAAATTCTAAATATGTTATTTAACTTTTGGGAGATTCAACTTATAAAACTTGCAATACTTATTTAATGATAAATGCCATTATCCTAAACGCATTTTTTGCCAATAACTTATTAATGATGGATGCCATCATCGTAAACGCATTTTTTGGCATAACTTATTAATGATGGATGTCATCATCCTAAACGCATTTTTCCATCATAACTTATTAATGACGGATGCCATCACATTATCTGCAACACGTGGCCCAATAACGGCCAATTGCCCACTTTAGCGTCTTTTGATACCTTTTTGCCAATGCCTTGCCATTAAAGAGTGTTGGCAATGCCAGTAAATTAAATGTACAACGCCGGCAAAAAATGTTATATGGGAGAGAAGATATTTGTCTACAAGTTTTGGTTACAATTCTTTCCCCCTATAACCGTCTCCTTAGTTGCAGCGGTTACTCAGATCCCTGTACGAATCGAAAAAAACTCAACCTGTATGTATAGGGTGTGTATGTTGAACAAATAACTTTATAGGTGAGTCGCGCCTTATACGCCACTGCCACCATTACAAAATAGTAAAAGTAAAAAAATAACATGGTAACTAAGTAATAAACCATAAAATTTACCATACACAAGAAGTGATGTAGCAAAATTCGTTAATGGAAACATTTGAAACCCCTTGATTTTACAGTCAATATATTTGTTATTTATTAGTCATTAAAAGATAGTAAAAGTAAAAAAAATGATGGTAATTATCAACCCATAAAATTTACCGTAGATAAACAAGATGCGTTAAACAACCCATGGCAAAATCAACTGACAGGTGAAATATAGAACACCCAGTGAACTAGTGGTTTAAATTACGCAATTGTTAAAGAAAGTATGCGGGTGTACCGTGTAATACAATACAGATAGATTGCCAATTATTTATTTTATCTTTATGTTGGATTTGAAATAGTACCTTTGCTTATATTCATTAAAATATAAATCTTGTTACATACAATCATTATCCATTTTAATGAAAAAACCATTTTTTATGTAATACAATCTAATAATACAGTGCAGACGACTCGTGACATGTCTAAGATGGAGGGTAAAAGCAAAAATATATATATTTTATTAAAATTAAAATTTAAACATAGATCATTCCCAGAGTATCGTCTTTCTTTACCCATTTTTTCTCAAAAACCTATTGATATATTTGAAAGTTAAAAAACTTTAGGTTTCGTTAAAGACAGAACAGTACGCGGGGGTTAGGCAATGGTGGCAAAGATGGGTTGTTTGCTGGAGGTGGCGCCTAAACCGCTTTATTTACTTACTTGGAGTTTTTTTAAATTCACTTTCTCCTAAGCAGCAAGCTGACGTCTTATTGAAGTCTCTTTTAGTAATTTTGGTTAGCAAAGACGTCATAAGATGACATTAAAATAATCCTCCTAAGGCACAGACAAAAGACGTCCCATTAATGACGTCTTTTATAAGATGACGAAAAAATTGACGCATATACTTTTTTAAAGCTATAATGATAAACAATATTTTATTTGAAAAATTAAAATAGGAAAAAACTTCTTACTGCTTGCAGTTTTCTTCACTGCAAGGTCGCATCTCTCGGGACACACTGTCCAACCTCGAGTTGCAGATTTTTACCCTAGCCGAAGGAATTTCAACTTTCAAAGCTAATTGAGATCACCAACCGCAGACCGGTCTCAAACTACTTTGGTATCATCGGTTAGGTGTGGGCGATAACAACAAGCTCCAAAAAATTTTTCTGGCGAGTTTTTTAAACATGACGTCATTTGATTTTTATCAGCTAGTATGATAAAAAATGACTACAAAAAGACGTCGCTTCAACGACGTCAAAAACACGTCAGTAAAATGACGTTAAAATGACGTCATAATTTTGGTCTGATGACGTCTTATGACCAAAAATTACTAAAAAATGACGTCATAATGACGTCAGCTTGCTGCTTGGACTGGGTCGGCCCTGCGTTAAGATAACGTTTTTATTATTTATCAGTGCCGTATTATCTATTAGGCTGACTAGGCTACAGCCTAGGGCGCCATGAAAAAATAGGCGCCAGACAGAGGAAAAAAAAAAAAGTTTAGGCCGGGTGGGGAGTACAACAAATTTTTATATGAATTAGGTGTTTTCAAATAAATAAAATAGGAAATAGGGCGAAAAGGAGAGAATAACCTTTTTTTTTGCTTTTCAAAATTTTTTTCCTGCAAAATAGGCGCTCCAGGAATTCACGCCTAGGGCGCCTCGCCGAGAGACCTCGGATTGGACAGTATAACAATTTACCTTTTTGTTTGAATTTAATTTTTTTATGTAGTATCCAATTTAATAATAAAAATCCTAACCAAAAGGCTAGGTTAGAATACATCCTCAGCTGTATAGAAAATCGTTCGCGGTAAATAAAAATTCCGAACTAAGAAATAACTAGACATGCACTTTAAAACAATTCTAAACCAGTTCGGTTCTGGTTCAGAATCGGTTCATTACTAGACCCGCGAACAAAGCTATTATTTACCAACTTAGATTTTAGGGTGTATTTCTGAAAAGCACACATTGCATGAAATAAAATTATCTTAGGTATGCAATTTTTTATAATACAGTCTAAAGATTTAATAATAGTGTGTCAGACAAATAAAATAAATTACCATTTTTAAATAAGTATCTGTTTAATAACCAGTTTTAAAGAATTAAAGTATATTTCTAAATGGGATTTACATATTTTTTGGCTTATAAATTATCATATAAATAGTATATAGAAAGTTATAAAATTTTGCTAAATATCTATCTATTGTCTACTCTCTAATCGTACTCTTATATTATGAATGCAAAATTATCAAGACAAGTACATATAACTTCCTTAAATATTTAAAAAGGTTTTTACGACCGTTAAATTTTTTTTAAGTCTTTAACATGAAGTTAAAGTACTCTAGTACACTACATAAAGTGTTAAAAAAAAGTAACTTTTCTTAACACTTCGAAGCTTTTTTCAGACTTTGAATTAGTATTTTGTTTCAGTGCCTACTACAATAAACTCAATTTATGCAATGTAACAGTAAACGCGACATCAACTGAAACAAACGGTCAAGTTACCTTTAATTTCGTCATTATTTCTTTTATTTCATGTGTCATTAGTTTTAAAATTTGACAGTTTGCAGAATACATTTAATAGAAATTATTGAAAATTAATAGTTATAATGAATTTGAGTGACTAAAAAATTAAAAAGGAATTTATACTGTTTTGGTATTATTTCTACAAAAAAGTTAGTACAAACAATTTTCTAAAATTAAATAATAAATGTATAGTTATAAAAAGAGAATAATTGCCTCTTAAAAAATAAGGAGGCTATGATTTTTTTGTTGCAATATAATGTGCGACGAAAATAAAAATTAATAAGTTTAGATAAATAAAACATATATAAAATGGTATTTTGGGAAATTTTTATATGATTGTGGAAAAAATATAGTAAGTAACACATGCAGCAAGTGTCTTTTTTTACTCATTCGTAAAAAAGTATTACTTTATGCACTTGTTACATAAGTTACTAATATTATTACCTATCAAGATTTTCTAATCACTAAACAATTTTATACATAATAATTCTTTTGGAATATTGCAAATTTGTTATAATTTTAAAAATTTTAAATTGTATAACAGTAGGTACGTACCTACCCAATAAACAACAACCAAATTTCCAATTTTCCCAGTTATTACCAGAAATTTTACAGTAGGCCATGGAGTAAATATTTATTTATTTCAAGTTATTAACAGTATGGTTACAAGAAATTAAGTAAAACTATAAAAGATAATACAGTACTCTAAAAAAGGTGGGAAGATGTATCTCTATTACGCTTCTAAGAATAATTTAAAATTATTTTTCAGATTTGGATGGTCATATTTCCAAAACTAATTGAGATAGACACATCAAATGTAGTATTTTTTAAAGCATTTTTAAAAGATTTTTTTGGTGGTGATGTGATATTCAGGGTATTCCATTTAAAAAAATCATACCTATTGTCGTACCCTGTATATCATATGAGATAATAATTATCGGATTACTGATTAGAATACTACCGAATTAACCAAACAAGCTGACATTTTAGTTTATTTTGTACAATAAAAAATAATAATGTTAAGGGGAGTGTAAATTTATAATAACATATAATAACTTTTAGGTTTCCAAAAGCATTTGTAATAATTTATAATATTTTTCCAGTAAAAAGCACCTCATTTTAAGTTAGATTGGTAAGTTTCAGAATTTTGACTAAAAAAATTAATTTCTATCCCATAGTGCGATGACCAGCTGCATCAACCGGCATATTATAAAAGAAAGATAGCAAAGGCGACCGCGAAGATAAGCATGCAAGCATAAAATTTGCTTTAAACTTTTTTGTGATTTTTTTCTTATCAAAGAGCACCGAATTTACATTTTTAAACTGTTCCTTCTATACCTGACTTTTTAAACCAATGCAGTAAATTTTGGGTTTAAGTAATTTTCTAAACTAAAAACACATTTTTTTAATTTAGGACTTTCTACAGCCTATTAAAATAGTTATTATGACTTTAAACAAACTAAATAAATTAAATTATTTCACTTTCTTAATACCAGTTCAACGGAAATATTTACCATAAAAAAATGTCTTGCTCATAGAAATTTTATTAGGAATGCTAAGTGCATCCTGAAGCACGTTTCTCACACCTTAATTTTAATCCTGTTTTATTGGTACTAATCAAGGAAGAACATTAACCTAATCCTTAAGTACCATATCTTTCACTTCTTAGAACCTTTCAATATTGGCAACCAACTACCCCAGCTCTTTTATTTTTAGGATCGTTTATTCTCATTAGACTTTAGTGAAAGCAAAATATTATATATAATTAAGTGTTTATTATTAGGTAAACACTGACTTCCTTGACTAAGAGTGGTACTATATTAAGATAAATGCCAAAAATAATGGCAAATTAACACCGTGATTTAAAAAAGATTTAAGTTTGTAACCTTTAAAATATACATTTAAACTAAAAAATGTATTAAAAATATTGCATGTTATTTTAGAAACGCAAAATCTTGGTGCATTACATTATTTTTAAATCAATATGTTTCGAGATAGAATTATAATGGTCTTTATAGAACATCACGTATGCATTTAATTGTTAAAGCATATGGAAAACTTTTGTATTTATTTATATAACTAATTTTATTCTTGATAAAAAAACTCTGTATGTAGGTATGGTTAAACTTACAAAACACTGAATAAAGTTTAAATTAATTTTACCATTAACGATGTAAATAAAAATTTACAAATTTAGCAGAGGAGAATAAAGGAGCCTTTATTAACACGCTTTTATTAACTTGGGTTGTAACTATCTATCTATCAATCTATCTATCTGGCTGCCTATGTAACGGAATCTTTGAGCCTAATTTTAACCAACTTCCAGCTATTCGATTTCTTTGAAACTTTGCACACGTATTAAGGAAACATGACAATGCAATAATCTGCAAACAGTATCCCGTTATCTTTTTTGGATCGCCAGGAAAAAAAATTCCATTATATTATAAAAACAACACCTAGGTTGCCATCTGTTGGCAACATTTCAAACTTTGCTATTAAATGAAGAAGAAATTTTTTAGTGGGTTGCAATATATTTGCAACGGTCCAAACATTGCCTGGATTGCCATCTGTTGGCAAAATTTCAAACTTTGCTACTTAATGAAGAAGAAATTTTTAGTGAGTTGCAATCTGTTGGAAAAATTTTAAAATTTGCCACTCTTGTTCATTAAAAAAAATTTTTCGCCATTTTGTCAAGAGTAGCAGAAACTAAAAATGAAAAATAATTAATAGTTTAAAAAACTAAAAAACACGCTTTTATATGCAACCGAACTAAAAATTAGAAAATAATTTTTCATTAAAAAAATATTGTCATTTCATAGTAAAAGCGTGGGGTGATAAATATATTAAATGTTATAATTATTATATTTGCAAATATCTATGATGGAAAAGTTATGAAAAAATAGTAAAATGCACCCCACGCTTTTTACTATGAAATTACAATATTTTTTTAATGAAAAATTATTTTCTAATTTTTAGTTCGGTTGCATATAAAAGCGTGTTTTTTTAGTTTTTTTAAACTATTAATTATTTATAGTTATTTTTAAGTAGGCCTTGCAAACAAATGCTTGGACGTTAATACCTGTTACCGTATCTGTAACATAATTTTTCCTACGACCACATGTGAAAATAGTAAATAGCACACTGTTTTCATGCATAGAAAATGCCTTATATCACACTAGTGTTGCAAAGTACTTTACAACACTAGTGTTGCAAAGTATAATATAAAGCTGTCATTGTTATTTAAAATAAATTTGGAGTTATCAGGCTGTTAATAGGATTTACATTGAAAAAGCCATGCAATATTCTTTTAATGAGGACCTTTTTAATTCTTAAATAATAAAAAGCGACTAGGTAGGTGATTTTTAAAATAAAATTATTGTTAAACAGTATAATATATCGCAGTAAGGAAAAGTATATATCACCCTAGTGATGCAAAGTTTTCAATTCTTTTCTTATTTTTTCCGTGAAGACAAACAACTTTTATTGTTTTTTTGGTGAATAACTTGTGGTCGTAGGAAAAATAGTGTACATTACTTGTGTGAAAATCACTTTCTTACACGCGTGGGTTTGTCGCACTCGGCTGACGCCTCGTGCAACAATATTCCCACTCGTGTGAAATAAGTCATTTTCCACCCTTGTAATGTAATATACTATAATATCATTATTAAATAGTATCTGTCGTTATTACCCTGTTTGTCAAGTTGTTGTTTTTAGAGCAATTGTTCCTATTGTTACTGAAACAATTTTTTTCATGTTTTTTAGTGATTTAATTTTATGGTATGCAAGTATTGGTTTATTTTGTCAGATAAAAAAATATTATGGCAAAAAGGTGACGTCACAAACATAACCTATAATATTTTCGGACAAATAAAAAAATTGAACGCTCCTTATTAAAAAGTTTATCTTCCTTGATCTGGGTTACGAAGTTAAAAACCATAGTTTTAACAAAAAAAGTGTGTAGCATAGATTAAAATGTCAGTAAATATAAAAGATTAATTGATTTTTTTAATGAAAAATTAACAAGTAGATTATGCTAACAATAAATTTTAAAAAATAATTAAAAAGTACTATTTAACTAAAAATTTTGGTCATAAAAGTGTTAGGTACTTTAATTTTCATAACAAAAGAAAAAACATTACTAAATTTAATAGCAAAATCCATTTTGAAAGTCGTAACGTAAGCACTACTATAGTAATCAAGTCAAGAAAAAAAACTGTTAACTGATTTCTTTTGCATGGCTTATTGCAAAATTTTGGATATATAATATAAATGGAAATTTTAAAAAGCTTCTAAATTAATTTTAAAAAGCCTAAAAAACACAAAATTATTTTTTTGACAAATATACAGGGTGTTCCAATAAAAAAATCAACATTGGGCAATATTTCAAAAACAATTATATTTAAAAAAATTGTCTACGCTAATTGTTTCTACGTAAAAAGCTGTATAAGAATCCCTTTTTATAAGTTTTCAGTCAACTAAGGTACAAGGGGTACCTGAAAATGCAAATTTTAAAATCGCCCAGTAGCTCAAAAACTAAGAGGGCTATGACGGCTTTGCTTATGGCATCTTTCGTTTCACAAAAAAGTAACTAAGGTTTGCGAAAACCGCAAGGTTCTATCTTTAATAATAACTGAGAAACCCCGCTATTTTAACCAAAATGGGACACCCTGTATATCCTATACATTTATCCATAAAAAAATTTAAAGTTATACAACAATGGAATGTGTTAAAAAACGTTTTTATTTTAATGTACTGTTTTCTCTGTTAATATGCGAATCTTGTGTCAATAATCAAAACATTTAAATGTTACACAGAAGCACTTCAAGACAGAGGAAGCGATGTTTACCTAATTTTAGAATTTTTTGCATAATACAAAACAGTTTATTATAAGAAGTGTTTCACTTTCACCAGGTGTAAAAAGATTGCGTAAGATCGACATCAAATTGCAGGAGAATGACATCGAATGCTAATTTACTTAAAAAGTACAATTTCATTAGGACAAAAAAGTTATTTATTATACAGGGTGTTACTATAAACACAGACAGTAGACCTATTTGTTTGCGATGTTGCCAAACGTCCTATTTTATACCCAATAAACGATATAAATACATAAGAATAAAAAGGTAAAATGTTATTATATCTATTTTTTTATAAATTTATTTAAAATTATTAAAAGCCTTATATCAAAAATAAATTAAAACAAAAAAATATTTAAAATAAAGGTCGATTTACCTTCTCAATACGGAATATGTTCTAAATTCTTGATTCCAAACATGCATTTGCTTCGCTGCATACTGTTTTCACATCGCGCAAAATGTTTTCATTGTTCCTTATTTGCTGAGCCGCTAGTTCCGTCAATGATTTCGCAACTGTTCTAAACTGTTAATGGGTTCATACCTATAAACAAACTTTTCATAGTTCCCTGGCTTGCCGAGCATTTTGGCAGCACAAAACCATGTCAGTCAACTCGATTGAATTTCGTTGCATTTTACGTAAATTAAACAAAATGCAAAACCTAATAAACGCACAATTTGGTAAATTCTTCGTAACATTATTTAAAACGCAAACCAGGGCAAGCGAATTTCGTCTTTCTGTAACCTTTCAGTATAACATAAGGAAGCCTCTCTATTGGTCAGTTAAATCATGCCGGCTTCCTTGACTAAACAACAACGCGCAATTTGCGATGTTCAGCTGTACAATTGTACTACATCTAGTACATTTAGTGTATATTTGGTTTTTCTTTTATGTTTATGGCAGTCCGCGCTAGTAGCACAAAAGCTAAGGGCAACCAAGTACCGTGGGTGCTGCAGATTTTTAGATGTTAAACCCATGTAACGACTGGAATTAATGTTATCCAGAGGGCACCACCATTTTATCGTAGATTTCAAAGCACACAATAGAGGACAATAATATACTGGCATAAAAAAAAAAGCAATCAATTTTTTATTATCTACTTATGAGCGGCGTAGGCGTTACATTAAATAATAACCTTAAATAACATTTTGGAGACTACAACGAGCTTTTAGAAGGCTAGGATTGTTTTCTTTGGCTGAGAAGTGCTATATTTCTACGAGTACACTCTTTGCACTTTTCACCATAGGCTTCCGCTTCTCTTTCCGTACCGATGATTGCGAGTAATATAACGACACAAAGTAATTGTTTCATGCATTTTGTAACCATACATCTGAAGAAGCCCCAATGTCTCAGCTGCGGCTCACTTTATCCCTAGCCATGTTAAATATGCCGTCTACTACCTTCATACCCACGGTAATAAAGTTCTAGACATCAAGCTTTTATGAATTATCAAGAGAAAAACAAACCCTGCATTTTGGCAGTAAAAATTTTGATTAAAAGCCTAATTAGGTTGAAAGCACCTAGTCTGGCGCCGAAGAATTCAGCTGTAAGTATGCATTTTATCGCCCATAACCAGAACAACATGAGACAAAGAAAACGGTTTTAAAAAAGAATTGAGCTTACGAAGTTTCGGCAAATTGATAAACTCAAAGCCATGCAAAACTGCAAAATAGCAACAAACTGCAATAAATTTCTTTGCAAAAACATCTAACCTGTAAAAACACCTGTGTTTGTGGTTGATCACGGATCTGTAAAAATTTTTAGTCGGATACATTTGTTTCCGAGATATCCATCATTGAAGTTGGCATTTGAACTAACCTCATTTTCACTTTATTCCCCCTTCTTTGGCATACAAATTTTGATTTTAAGTTAAAGTGGTACACAATATTTGATTTTCACCTTTAAAAACCTCATTCTCTACGTATTTTAGTGACTTTTTTTTGAATTAAATTGCATAGCTTCGCTTTCAATCGTTTTTAATCGTAGCAGAATATGGTGGAGGTGGTGGAGCAGGAATGTACGGTTGCAACGTTTTTAAAGGGACCCTTCCAATTTATTTGATAAAAGGTGTAAAAAACATAGAAACACGGGTTTTAAAGGTGAAAAATCAACATTAGCCACTTTAGCTTTAAATCAAGAATTGTGTGCAAAAAGAGGGGTGAATAATGGTGAAAATAAGGTTAGTTTAAATGCCAACTTTGATGAAGATTATCTCTGAAACCAAACATTTCCGACTAAAATTTCGTTCAGATTCCTGTGATCAGCGCCCCAAAAACCCACATTCCAAATTTGGTTAAAATCGGAGTTGCGGACACTTTCGTACAATTACCGTGTTTTTTGTACATTTGTCTCATAGGGAATAATCTTTGTACTCTTCTCTCGTGTGAACCAAGACTCGCCTGACCTCAGGTAAGGCTGCCTCTTCGTAGGCCTTGGGCAAACATGGCGGACCATACGTCACATATGTATTTTGCTCATTATTTAAATGAAGTTTTTAACAGTGTAGTTTGTGTTTTGTCAATATTAAAGAAATACTTTTAAACACTGTTAATCCCAGTTGTTACCGTAACTTCTTTATTCCTATTAATAAATTATTTAACAATGATTATTCTTTGTTTGCTATGTTGGCTAAGGAACCAGCAGTGGTACATATGTGACGTAATGAGGCAACCTTACCTAGTCAAACGATCTTGGTAAACCACCTGTCGTCTGTCAACTCTTAATTTTGATGAAAGAAAAGCGAAAATAAAAACTTTATTTAAAAACGCAGTAAAATTTGTTTTGTATTTAGTGTTTTGCAATAAAAATACCGTTTGTGTATTTTAATTCAATTCTTTTGTGCGCATGTCGCGTCGCAGTGTTTAAAAAGTTTGTAAAGTAATTAACCAATCAAAAAGTGTACTGATATGTGGAAAAAAGTAATCTTTACATTCATTATACGCTCAAACAACCTAGTAGCGTAATAAAGGATAATTTGTGTAATCATGTAAGTTTTTTCGTTTGATCGAATTGAAACAGCAAACCCATAGATAAACTGGTAAAGAACAAAATAAATTTGGCAACTTTTCAAGCTTCGTTGACTCAACACACGAGACTATAACTGCTTTCAGCTGTTTTTGACGGCGACAGACGGCAAACATATGTATTTAAAGGGTGGATGCAAAGAGCCGAGTCAGTAGCGGGTTTCGTTTTTTAATCGTAAAATTTTGGGGTTCATTATCACTGTTATTTATGGTGGTCCGCCATTTTTAATAATTTTTATTCAATTTACTTTTATACAAGGATTTTGGGGTTGAAATATATT